>JAHWFP010083088.1:16983-29271 GCA_023313725.1 Lithobius niger
TTTTTTTTTTTAATTTCTTTCCGTTTTAAAATTTTCCCCTTTAGTTATTTCCCTTTTTTTTAACTCCCCTTGATTCCCCCCCCTTCCTTTTTTTTCCTCTATCCCTTTTTTAAAGAAAAATTCCTACGTTAAAAGCTTTGGAGATATTCGAAGATATTCGAGGTCAGCTCTAGGCAAAATTGTGGACAGATTACAGGGCAGAAATAATAATAATAATAATAATAAATAATAACATACCATGCACAACCGAGTAAAATACTCGAGTAAATGTGATCTGTAGAACTGTGTTATGTGCCTAATAATTTCAATAATTCAAAATTAACACGGCGAGGATGGACGTACTGTAATTTTATAGCTTTTATTGTTTATTCACCTACGTAAGGTTAAAATAATTTCCTAAACCTGTTTAAATGTGGTTTAAATTAAAGTGCACCAAACGACGAAAATCCGGTAAACCGCTCTTCTTGCAACGCGACTTCGCTTCACTGAGAGCCGAATATCGATTATTCTATCCCGGAAGAGTGTTTTCCTTGGCTTCCGTCCAAGCAGCTCCGAACGTAATGTCAGCGTGAATCCAGCAGAGGTTCGTAGACTATAATGTAATGTGAGTACTTTAGTGTTAAATTATTCCAAAAAATGAAACAAAAACATCCCGAAAGTCGTAGGAGCGCTTGTTATGCCCGAAATATTCTATATAAGCTGAAAATTAAGTAGGCTACCTCGTCGTGGGGATGTAGCTCAGTGGTAGAGCGCTCGCTTCGCATGTGAGAGGCCCCGGGTTCAATCCCCGGCATCTCCACTTTTTTTTTTTTTTTTTTATTTTTATAATTACCTTTGACATTAGTTTTTACTTAGCGTGAAAGTAAGTTTCACTACTTCTTTGTATTTATTCACAATTAGTTTTTTTGGGGGCGATGCCTTGAAACATAAATTTACACACCAGGTTTGTTAAATGTTTTGCTCCCCTTCCGTCTCCCCCCCCCTCCCCCCACCCCGGCTAGAATGCATATAACCATTTTTTTTGCTTCTTTGAGATGTGTTAATGTAAAAAAAAAAGATAAAAAGGAACTAAATACGATCTTCTCAGGAGACTTTATTTAAGTTCAACACACTAAAAGAAACACAAGATGAAAGTGAAAAAGAAAATTTAGAAAAATTCGAAAGTTGTTTAGCTTTTCTTGGTTACGAGCAAAAAAATAACCACAGCAACAAGAGCGGCAATAAGAAACAACAAATTAAAAGGACATACCTTCTCACTATATTCGAGCATCCTGCTCGAAATAGCTTTTGCAACATATCCATAGGTTAGAGTGAATGTAGCAAAACCGATTCTCACGAGGGGAAAAAAAGGAAAATGAATACCTTTGCAACATTTACATGTAATGTTGCAAAACTAAGCCAATCAGGAAAGCCCACCGGGAGGAATGCACCTTTAACAAAATCTTGTTTCGACTTAATTTTCATAAGGCTAAACAAAACTGAATGTAAATGTGCTGAAATTACATCAAAACCAGCTGATCATACAATACTTGAATGTGGAAAAAAATAGACAGAAACTGAAAGATTCCAGTGAAATACATACGGAAATTGAAAAAGAACAAAATTTATAAGGGAAATTACACACCAGGATTGCAAGCCAGAAGTCAGGGGAAAAAAACAGAAATGAATGGATGACATATGAACTTGACAAATTAATAAATGAAAAGGATAATTTGTAGAACTTTATTAAAAATCAGAAAAAAAAAATATCTATGTTATAACAGAACAAGCGTTACAAACAACTTAAAAAGGAATTACAGAGGACAATCTAAAAATCTAAACCAAGGTTATTATGACTGTTATTTTACTGCAAATGAAAAAGAAAGTTTAAAAGTTTGGAATAAAATTAACCAGTTAATAGGAAAAGGTGAAAAAAAAATCAAAATATTGATGAACTCATTAAAAAGAACTTTAAAGGAAATTTAGAATCAACATGCAATAAATTTTCAGAACATTTTGAACTACAAGTAGGAAAAATCCTTAGGAAAAAATTCGCAATAGTAAAAACATTGAAGGTAAGGAATAAAATTAAGACAAAGAGTAAAGAAAAAAGTACAAATAACAGAACAGAAAACAAGAAATCGATACACAAGCCAATAATCAAGAAATCATAACAATAATAAACCAGTATAAAATAAAATAAAAAATAAAATGGACGTGAAGGATTTCTTAATGAAACATTTCGCTGAAAGGAAAAGAAAAAACTAGCGAATTCATGGTAATATTAATAAATAATAAAAAAACAGAGATACAGCCAGATAACCTTAAAAAACAAATAATAAGACCAATATTCAAAAAAGGCAGTGTGAACGATTTTAATTACTACAGACCGATATCACTGCTGCTAGTACTCAATAAAATTGTTGGAAATGTATTTTACATCAAAATAGAACATATTATTAATAAAGATGATAATAAATGAACAGCAATTCGTTTATAGAAAAGGAATTGGAACCGCTGAAGCATTAGAGAATATAAATAATAATATAACTATATATATATACATCACTAAATCAATGAAAATGTGTAGGGGCAATACTAACTGACCTAACCAAAGCATTTGATACTTTAAGTAAAAATATTATACTGGAAAATATCTATAAACGTGGGTTAAAAGGGAAAATATACAATATAATCAAAAACCGTATGACAGGATGACAAAGTAGTGTAAATTAGAAGATAAAGAAACAGTTGAAAAAAATGGAATTCGGTGTACCTCAAGGCTCAGTCCTAGGCCCTTTGCCCTTCCTAATACACTATATCAACGATATCACTGCTCTAACAATTAACACTATTGTAACGTTATATTCTGATGACATTTTTTTTTATTATCAATACATTCAGAAAACAGGAAAATGCTAAAACACTTACAAGAAGATTTTCGTTTTTAAAGGTGTATTTACAAGAAAATTAGCTAATATTAAATGAAGAAAAATGAAGAGACTGGTGAAGTAACAATGTGGAATATAATACGTAAAAAAAAAATATTACAAAAAACAATGAAAATGTAAAACTATTAAAAAAGTTAACAGAAGCATATATTTAGGCTTAGAATTAGAAAAACTAGAAATGTTACGAACTTATAAATAAATCATACTAAGAATTTGACGTATGATTGCCAACGAAGTATAGCCTAAATGAAATACTTAACGAAATAAAACAATTTTTGATGCATTAAGCACGACAAATATCAAAAATTGAATTACAGTGTACGGAACAACTAATGGTATAATGGCACAACTTGAGAAGTTACAAACAAATCAATTAAAGCATTATTTAAAGACAAACTAACAGATAGTAGAGACATAAAATAAATAAATAAATAAAAATATTGAGTTTACAGCAAACATTAACTTGGGGCGATATAAAGTTAAAACTAAGAAGCGATATAAAGTTAAAACTAACAGCACTATAAAAGGCAACAATAAAAGACCAATAGAGAACCCAAGTGAAATAATTCGTATACGGGAGACGTGAAAAAGAAAAACCAAATACCTTCTCAATTTGATGAACTATACCAGTACAAATAACAACTTGTATAATAAAGCACCAGCATTATTATATTATTTACACCACTTAATTTTTTTTACATGGCTTCATTAAAAAAGGTTTTCAAGCAAATGGCGAATAAGTTGATTTATTCCAAATATTTTTACGCTCCCTTGGCTAGTTTTAGGGGATCACTACCCCCCCCCCCCCCCCGAACCCGTCCCGCAACCCCCCCCCCCCCACGCGTTGTTTGTGCTACTGCACCCAACTTATCGAATAATACTATTACACAGAAATGTTTAGAAAGCAGTGATATTTTTTTCATCTTCTAATTGATGGCGCAGTCAGTAAATCCGTTGGTGTGAAGATGTCGGTGTGTTATAAGATGATGGATCGAGTTTAGACAAATGGTCGAGTGTTTATTGTAATGTATTAACTACAAATTAAAAGAGTGACCGAAGTTTCGGATTTGGTAAACAAAACATTTCTTTACTCCTACTTTTTTCATGTACTCCTGTTGGTGGTTCGTTGTTGCTGAGCAGTGAGAGAACCCTGGGTTTCTGGTTCGAATCCCTGGCTTTTTTCCTCCCTTTCCAGACGAAATAAGTAAGGTACTTCGTGATTCTAGACGAAATAAGAAGAACCACTACGGCTAGCCCATGGATACTAATCTCAATGCGCTATAAAACTTAGGAAAAATAGTAAAAAGTAGACATTTATAATTTTATGCATGGTAATTATTTTCGTTTGTTATTATTTTCGTATATTTAAATAAGCAAAAAATTTAATGGAGGTGCCGGGGATCGAACCCGGGACCTCCCTCAAGTAAATAGAGCGCTCGACCACTGAGCTACACCCCCAATATGCCAATCGACAGTTCCCAACCTGTCATACATTTGCACCGGTCTAGATAGGTTGGCTGGACTTTGCTTGATTTTTATCGCTGTTGTATTTACTGCTTACGTAATTTGTATGAAACCAAAATACATTCGTGTGTAAATAAACTCTTCCTGTTGTACGATCCGCTTCATACATCTCTTTATTTTAGTGCGAAATTCAATAATAAAAATAAAAATCTTGTTCTCATTAATGTCGATCATTCTTCTTCCACCCGGTTTGACTGATCCAGGGCCAAATACCCTCAAGTTAGGAAGAAAGAAAAATAAATAAGTAAACAAGAAATAAATTGAAGCTTTTCTTACTGGCCACTTCTAACACGTCACACAAATAAATAAATATTTGCCTCCCTGGCCCCCCCCCCCCTTCCCGATTCCCAACTTTGCTCAAATTTGCATAGTTGGCAAAACCGAAAATTAAATTGGTCGTTTTATTCGGTAGCAGACCTTCCCTTCACTGTCATGATTTAAAGGTGGGTTTCCACCAAACGCAAGTATGCAGGTGTACGCCATCGAGTGCTCTCTAGTCTAGTGTTTGCTTGCAACAACAAAGTGCACAAAGCAATATCTTTTAACAAAACAAACAAGCCACTTACCTCCGTAATTACTGACTAAAAGTTTGCTACGTCCTCGTGCATCTGGGAGCAAACTGTAAAGGTTAACGATATTGCTCCCACTAGATTGCGCCACGGGGCCTAGCCAAAATGACCTGCAGAAAAATATGCAGTTAAACTGCTATTAAACTGTACAAAATGCACAAATATTGGCACAGAAGTGAAGACATTATCTTCAAATAAGCTTCAGTTTACGGTGTAAAAAAAGTGCAGTTTACTTTGCATAAAAAGTGCAATTTACTTTGTACGGAAAAATATAGTAAAAACTAAACTAAACAGTAATTAAACAGATTTCAGTCAGCTACAAGCACAGAACAATCATACACAACCCAACCTATATACCAAGCTTTTTGATTAGCTTATATACTGGTAAAATCCATTTTCTATTAAGAATGGGTTTGTACTCAAATTTTGTCAATTTATAAACTACAGTTGTTCTTTAGAGTTTGGAACGAATGCTTGTCTCATTCTAACGAATCAACAGCAATTGATTGTTTAAAGGCATCCTTAAAATCTAATAATTAAACTAAACCCATAATTTCATTATTCGTGTTCCTTCACTTGATAAAAGCGAATAAAAATGTTGGACTTTGCGTTAGTATTGATCACTTGCAAAACAAAGATTTGGGATATCGCTGTGGAAAATACTCTCCCTCCCAAAGAGAAAGCAATAGGGTGCTGCTGTAGATTTTGATGGTCAACACTCGCTTTACGTGTGTAATGTTCCAATGTACGATGAAAATGCTCCTGTGGTTTTCACAGAACCAACATTAGGCCTAGAAGAATTTGAAAAAAAAAGGTTTGCAGGGAATTAGGACGCTGCTCTATACACGTATTTTGTGACGAGCCCCTGTGGCAATCACTGCAGATCACAATGTTTAGGCATTTTTATTGTTGTTAAAAACAAATGTAACAAACGACTATGGTATTTGTAAGGTAGTTATTATGCCATTTCAAATTTGTTTGGTGTTGGCTACAAGATGGCTGTACTTTGAGGTTGCTGAGTTTGGTTGTGGTTGTAATTGCTGCTGGAGTTGTTGTTGTGCGGCTGATATTCCTAGTGGATTTGGGGCGCATGGCATTTGGCTAGGGCCTCAATAAAGCAAACTGTAACTGTAACGACACTTCGTACTAGAATTGTTAAAAACTATGGAAGAATTATTGGCGGCAGGGCGCCGGAAAAGCAAGCTAACCAGCGACGACGCATGGGGCGTTTGATGTTCGGCCGATGACGCTTATATCGGCTGCCGCTAGCAGCTGTCTACATAACTAAAGGCCAAACCAGACTGGCTGCTTATGGCTGCATCACGACGGGGGATGATGTAAGAAAGACATCAAAATCTATCGAGAAACGCAACACCAACCTTATGACTGCAGCAATTTTTGAACTTGCAGGCACGTAGTAACGCATCGTTTCGCATGAAATAGTTTGGGCTGAAGCAGACAGAAGAAAATTTTGTGCGAAGTAATGCGTTACTATGTGCCAGTGCCTATAATAAGGTAAAAATTGCTGCACTCAAGTAGTGAGTGTGGCGTTTATTGAACGAGTTTGACGTCTTTGGTAAACCATCCCGTGACGCTACGCAGCCACAAGCAGCAAGTATGGTTAGGGCTTTTTTTCTCCGGTTGCACGTAGGACAAGCGTACTTTCACTTTACCATTTTGAGCAAGCGATGCTTGTCCAGTTGACTGAACTACTCATATTCCATTTAAACAGGATAAAATTTATTTGACTCCTATTCCAAGGTCTTTGGACCAGTGACTTCATACAACAAACATAGTTCATTTTCAGTCATGTTGTCGATTGTAATGCAACAGCTTTATACACTAGAATACAACTTTTACGTTCAGAGCGGTCCGGCTTACATTTTCATAATAAGTATCCATTAGTTTGTCAGTCAAGAGTTGCGTTGTTTCATCGGATCGTGAACGGAAGTCATGTTGGTTTCAAAGATCACAAATATGTGAAGTCAGTAGGGCTCCTCCTTTGAGTTAGCAAACATGTACGACGTCAACCGCCAAAATACGCGCGAGTAAATAAGATCGAATAGCGAGATCGGTGATGAGGATAAATAAGGCGCCAACCTCGCTACCTAGTATCCTATGGAAGCTTGGTTCGTAGAAACCAAGCTTCAAAAAGTAGTTGCGCAAAATTGAAAATTGATTTAGCCGTTTAGTTTGCTAAGCTGTTCTTTTGTTAGCCCATCACCACCACGACTTAAAAGATATCGTAGATAATGGGAAAAACATAAACAAACTATGCACAAAATTGTGTCCTTGCTGAGTTTTTATCTTTTACAGTGAAAACCTCAAAGCGAAAATCACACACAGTTGGCAAAACTAAAAAAATCAGTTGGCTAGTTTATTTGGTAGTAGCTCAACTTGTGTTATCACAGTTGTGCCCAGAAGGGGGTTCATGAGGCGCAACTCCTAACATAACTGGTGTTTTACGGGTGGATGAGTGGAACAGTATTGATATATTAATATAGGCCACTACGAAAATACAACCTATATTTGGTACCGGTATTAGGAGGTATTTGGTGCTGGGAAGAGGGGGGGTTGGGGGAATCGCTGCGTTACCCTATCACTGCCTTGGTTTAAAAAGCATCTTGGGTAAAGAACAGAGCATCAACAAACTCTGCGTCAAGAAACGCGTTAGCGTGTCGCCGCCAAGTTGTTGTTTCATTGTTGTTGTATTGTTGTTATTGCATGATGAAGACGGCAAGCGTAAGCATGACGTGTCCTTTATCTGAAGCAAAAGTTTTATAGACTACAACGAGTAACAGGATGCGGCAAAAACGGCTGCAAATCTGTTGGACAATCAGGCATTACGTCCCTATAATGTAGGGCAACGGTTTTGGTTCGTCGGACAACTCTTTCTAGAAAAAAATTGGTACCAAAGATGGTTGATAATGCGTTGGCTAGCTAACTAGCTAGCTACTAGTGGCCCGGAAGTCATGTTAATTTCCATAGACTTTAAGAAGCCGATTGTGAACGACTCAGAAGGCCTTACGAAATGAAAGTTGCTATGAGCATTGGGCGACATTAATTCTACATACCTTTGGTGGTTTGGGAATGGAGGGTCCTTGGGTTAGTGAGCTAACTGGCGCGTTGGGGGACTATGGATTGTTAAAGTATTGTTCGGAACCCTAAAAGTATTGTTCGGTATTTTTAAAAGCATTGGGTCGGTCGCGTACCTCGTGTATTTGCAGGTGCATGTTAATTGAATTGAATTTTATTATTGAGAGCAATGGCCCGTAGCCAAGCGCCCTGCTCTAATACATTAAACTAAAAACAACATACCAACAAGAGCAATCCATAAATACATGACTAGACCGCACGGAGCCCATGCGGACAAAACATTACAGATGCATGTTAAGCGCTGGTCGGTTTACCGGAAATGACTACTGTAATGCCACATATTGGCGTAGCATAACTCTTCCATACTTACTGGTAAGTTAAATTGTTATTGCTAAAGAAAATTTACCATACCAATAAAAAACAGTCAACAAACAACCAACATGAGTATTATTATTTGAAATGTGTAGAATTAAGGGCACGTTTATGCACCCACTCACTTTTGCATTCTCGCAGCTAGAAGCTAGAAATCACCTCAAATTCCAACATGGCGGCGGTTTTATGTCTACCGCCTCGCAACGAAAACAGCAAATAACGTGAGTTCAGAAGTGTTTGGGAAAATTGTTTCGTCATGAGGAATTCTTTATATTATTGGCACGGATTATAAGACTGAAAATATTTACTCAAACGATATCGGATTTAGCTAATCCATTTAGCATTGTTACCACGGCAATGTCACCTTTGCCATCGCGATTGAGTTCTAGCTGCGAGAATGCAAAGGCGAGTCGTTGCCTAAACGCGCCCTAATACTTGGCTCCTTTTTGCGAGTAATTAGTTATTTTTAGTTTACATTAAAGGAAATTATTCGACTAGAAAATAAAAACAATTATAAAACCAACAATCGTAAAATCACTTACCACAACAACTGATACCTAAACAAGAATGATTGCCGAAAATAACCAAGTGTAAAGCTTCAATAAAACCTGGCAACCAAAAACGTAAAGAAACCACCAAATGACCTGCTGTCACGGCATATATCTGGCTGGCGGAACTCCTGCATACTAAAGATACGTTACATTGTTATTGGAAAATAACAAAATCCGTCAGATCCATCAACAAACAACATTAGAAAATAAATGCCAACTCGTTTGATGCTTAATGTAAGGTTGAACTCACCCGAAGTCAAAACAGAAAAGGAACACAAATAAACTTTCCTGTAAGGTTTTATATACTGCAGTATTCCTGTACTGTTTAGTCCACGTGAAACCTTACTACTGTAGTTAAATGTTTTTTTCCCATTTTATCTGAAATGCGCAATTTCTGTAGAATTAATAACTGGCTCCTTTCTGCGAGTAATTAGTTATACCTAGTTTGCTTTTAAAGAAGGTATTTGACTTACAAAATCCGAACTTCACAAAATCATAAAATCAAATCAGTTACTAAAATAAATGATATATACACAAAAGTCAACACCGAAAATGTTGGAAAGTACAGAAGTAAAGCTTCAGCAAGGTTACAACCAAAAATGTAAAGAATCCAGAACGTCATAAATAACAAAAAATCACGTTAGGCGCAGCTACCAAAAGTCCTGATATCTAAACCAACAACAATAAATTGTTAGCATAAAACCCGCTGAGTTTCAGCCATTGAACGTCTGTGATATCAAAAACGAGCCAAGTTTCCACTCATCAGACATACAACGCAACTTTAAAACTTGGTGCATTGCAAGCCTTTTTTTTTGGAACACCCAAAGATGCACAACCAGCATCAAAATAAACGCTAGTTCATTGTTGTTGTTCTTGTTGCTGTTTCATTATTGTTTCGCACACACGAATCGAAATAACAACATCAAAGTTAAAACTATCAATCGGTCACTCCAACGATCAATCTGCTCTCGGTTAAGAAAAACTATTTACGAACTGCAGCAAATCGCGGCGGTTCCGATTTTCGTAACGTCAGGAAGGGTTCACAAATGATACTACGTTATACACCACACTAAAAGCTACTGCTAAGTTTACAGTACAGCACGCTAGCCTGCAGTAATAACTTTAACTTTAACTTAACTTTAATAAATAAATCCAAGCGCCCAAAGGGCATGATTACGGCTGCAAAGCAAGAAGCATGTAAACAACAAAATAAACTGGTAAAAATACATACATGCATATAATTTCACAAGGCAGTGTGAAATAGTTCAATAGTTGTAATAGTTCAACAGAACACCACCTATCTGAGTTGTAAAACTTTATTGTTAATTGATTCAAACAAAAGATATTGTAACAAAGAATCTTTAACATTATTTCGATAAACTTCATTGTATATATATTTATTCGAAAAAATAAGATATAACCGAACTATTAAAAGTTAAAAAAAAAAAAAGGCTTGCAATGCGCCAAGTTTTAAAGTTGCGTTGTATGTCTGATGACTGAGTGGAAACTTAGCTCGTTTTTGATATCACAGACCTTCAATGGCTGAAACTTGGTGGGTTTTTTGCTTACAATTTATTGTTTTTGGTTTAGATATAAGGACTTCTGCCAAGTGTTTGCCGACTGAAGTCGCGACGTCATATAATCTCAAAAAATCGTGCACAGTTACCTATTTGATGTGCTAGTGCCATGATTTTAGTTAAAGCAAAAAGGTCAACTAAATCCGTCCTTCATAAAAATCGGTGGTTGGCAAAATTAAAAAATGAGTTGAAAAATTGAGTTGGCTATTTTTGATTTTGCTAACAGCCTTTTATCTGTTAACCTATTGCCACTACGATTTGAAAATCCGTTTGTGTCAATGCAGAAACAACAAAACTTGTAAAGATTTAAAAATAACAAAATTCTTGGGTCCAAAATTTGACGATAAGTGTCCATAAGATCCAGATTAAAAGGATGAAAGCGACCCTAAGGTCCCGAAATTGAGGGCAAAAATCTGCCTTTGGTCTCCTGAATCAAGGGATAAAAAAATGAAAATGGAGCCTTGTGTATTTGAAATGTAGTAGGTTATTTTGGACAAAACTGAGTTAAACGCTTCGCCATTTTTTCTTCCTTCGACGTTCCATTTTCAGAAACTGGAACATGTTATATGTCTCTTTAAAACATAAAAGTTTTTTGCCATGAATCCTCTTGGCATACTCGTTTGGGCTAAAACTGAGCAAAAGATTTCACTTTTTTCCACCTTTAGTCCAATTTTTAAATGTCTACTGCCTTCGGCCCTCTAAGCTGTAGTGTAGCTATATTACGTTTTGCTAGATTATGAAAAATGAGGGGAAAAAAGGTTAAATAGTAATTGAAATTACCGTATCCTACAGGACCGCTGAGAGCTTGGCTCGGGTCTAGGCTAACATCTGTCTTGTCTTTCCCCACATCCTGATCCATTCTTTGTCGATATTCGAGGAATCCAGCTACAACAAAATTTCTTCGTTAAGACGGAGCCGAGGAACAAGCCCTCTGGTTTAGGCCAATATTTTTAATCATACAATTCCCCCCCCCCCCTCAACAAATCATCCCAATAAATCATGTAAAAACGGAGTTGGGATTATTATTTTTTTTTAATATTATGTGGACGGTCCGGATCCTTCAGGGACTGGGGGCCAGTAGTCTTTTACAAGGAACGTTCCTTCGACATGGCAGTTAGGTCTTGAATGGCAGCCATCAGATTGCGCTGCTCAGGGACGTGCACAAGCCCCCGAGAGAATTTTAATTTTTAATTTAACTTTTTAATTTTTTTGGTGGTGTTTTCACCTCTCTTTACCCCTCATTGCGCCCCTTTTTGGGATTTATGCCCCTCTTAACATCCCCTCTTATTGTCCCTTTTTTGGGCCCTTATACACCACCGCTCCAGCGTCGGTCAAATGTCAGTCATATTTTTTTCAGAAAAAGGGCACTTTTTCATCATGAGGGCAGGGGCTAAGCACCCCCGCCCCTTCCTCCTCTCCCCCCTCCCCAGTGATGGCGTAGGACTGAATTGTTTGAGTGGGGGGGGGGGGGCAACAGAGGGCATATCTGGAAACATAGTGAGCCAAGTAATTTTTTTTTCAATTCAGCCGCATTTGGCACTTTTATGTCGTTTAATTCAACCTGAACGTAACGTAAGCTTCCAATGCAGTCCAATTTTTTCCCCATAAACATACAAAATAAAAAAGGCTACACATATATTGCAAAGTTGACACAAGAATAAATAAATAA
>JAHWFP010083088.1:29371-43504 GCA_023313725.1 Lithobius niger
CACCCCCTAGTGCCGTCACTGTCCCCCATACCCCTCCCAAGGTGTGCACGTTCCTGGCGCTGCTCACCATCGATCATAGAGGTAGATTGATTATAGCTATTACTCTCTCCTGGTGACAAAAACCCCGGAAGTGACGTCAGTCAGTGGCGGCGTTGTTGTTTATCGGCGGAGGGCGAGCATGGAGTTGTCGACCGAATCGGTGGGTGGGTTACAACTTGTGGGCAATTCGGCTCGAATTCCAGACAAGTGTTTTAATCGTTTGCTCGAAGCTGCATTCCAAAATGTTGAGAATGAAGACGAACATCGTAATATTTCACGTAAGAAAGAGCGGTATAGTATTATCACGTGTGTCTTGTCATGTGTCGGTGGTGGGGTGGCTTGTGGGTGTGCCATTTGGTTGACTGGGCTGGTCGGAGGAGAACATTCAGTAATGTGACTCCGAAACAAAACAAACAAAAAATGGAATGCGAAACAAACGAAAAATGCCTTTAGATGATGTTTTAGGAGTAGGAGAATGAAGGCGTGTTTGCTTCGTTGTTAGAGGATAACGTGAAAAAAGAATGGGGCTGGTACAACTGTAGCAATGCACGCGCGAGAAACTGTTCCCGATCCTTCGAATCCATAGTCTTGGCTGTATACTAATGAAATCAAGGATTGCATAAGTTAGGAGAATTTGGGAACCTCCCATTCAAACATGCTAGGGCAGATTTGATACGGTAATTTACCCGAGTGCGTGTAGAGGGTACCAACGTTGTCAGATCCCTCTGTTAACCTACCTTCCAAAACGACCAATCCAATCCAACTAACCTTACGACTTTTGGTACCTCAAAGCCAAGGCCGGCTGAGATAGTAGCTGCGCTCCACTCCAGGGCGGCCAGCTTGCTTCTGTTTAGTGACAGACACGCTAGGAGTCGTCCAGTACCGTACGGATTGGGAACCCAAAGGAATTTGTATCTGGACTAAGTGAATGCGTGAAAATCCCTCAATATGCGCCAGATCTCGCAATTTGATCGTTACCTTTACGTGTTTAAAGTTTAAAGCATAAATTTTGTTCAGATACCAATCCTCATGCCGTACGGTACTGGACGACTCCTGGCGTGTCTGTCACTAAACAGACGCAAGCTGACGGGCCTGGAGTGGAGCTCAGCTACTATCTCAGCTGGCCTTGCTCAAAGCATAGCACCTTTGAATAAAGAGAGCATTCCAAAAGTGGCAGTGTAAGTGGTGTCCGTGGAATCATCAAACTCGATAGCTCTTACGAGTGCGCATGATGTAGTCGACCATGGACCTGGGGATGGACTCTCTAGTATGTGTACTATTACGGATGACAAAGTCGTTGATGTAATGACCAGCATTAACAACACTTAATAACGAATGAAACTGGCTCAAACAGTCATGAGCATTGTTACATTGAATTGGTGGGTTTTGGCCTGCCTTACATAACCTTAATAAATAGACATAAATCGCTGGAAATAATACTAAGGAAAATTGGAAATTAAGCCAACAGCGAAAATCATACACAAGAAATAGCCAGTTGAGGATGTGGCCTTAGCGACTAAGGCGCTATGCAAGTGATCTGGGGGCGAACTGGGTAGCTGGTTCGAATCCGGGTCATGCCACTCCGACGAAACGTAAGTGCATAAAGGTGGCTTACTGAACTACGTTATTTCTTGTGTATGATTTTCGCTGTTGGCTTAATTTCCAATTTTCCTTAGTTACATAACCTTAACTTATACGTCGCTGCTGCTGAAACTTTATATTGGATGGATGGACCAACTGTCAGCCCTCAGGTGTTTGACGATAAGCTTTTGTCGGTAAAAAGCAGTTCTTTAAAGACCGGCAGGTACATGTTTACTTTGGTTTCACAGTCACCAGAAAATTAAATAGCCTACGTTTTAACCAAAGAGTCCAACAACAACTTGCGTTGTCAGTGTGCGAATTTTCAAGTAGAGATATTTCAATTTAAACCTTCTGTCTTCATCAGTCAATTTTCAGATTTGACATGCCTTTGCTTATTAGTCCATTTTGCTGTGCTTTTAAGTTTCCCGCAACGGCTTTCTACGCGTGACTGGCTTTTTTGATGGTGGTTGAGACGGTGGCACCCTCTCTGTACAAGTGGAATTCAGTAAGCCTTGCGATCGGGAGGAGAGGTCTTTTGAAAAATCGTGAGTGACAATTTTTCTGGCGTCTTTATGTACTGGTTCTTGGATGTTCATGAGCGGCACATGAGCTTTCTGGAAACGTTGGATGCATATGCATTCGATGCGTATGCTCTGTGATATGGTTCAAATACTGAGTTACATTTTGGGAGCACTTGATTTTGTTCCTTGCAATGTCATGATTACTGGTATTTTGATGAACAGCTACTCCGTGTTTCTTATCTTTATCTTTCTTTCTCACTGCTGTCTTGTGTTCATTAACCCGCCTGCAAGTCCATCTTTTTGACTCACCAATGTAGATGTGGTCGCAGTTTACGCAAGGAATTGTGTGGCTGCTGCTCTGGCATGTTGTAGATGAATGGGCAGCTCGTTGAGAGTTGTTTATAAGATGGGTTGGCCTGGGTTCAGTGTCACGGACTTGGAGTAGACAAGGGTGGAACGGGTCGAAAACGCCGTCACAGCAAAGAAACCCAATGAGACGACCCACCGATACGGAACCCGTTCAAAACTCTTTCCACCCTTGTCTGTTCCCAGACCGTGATAATTCACACTAAACCCAGGCCAACCCCTGTCTTAACCACTCTCGTAGTAGACGACGAGCTGGCCATTCATCTACAACATGTCAGAGCAGCAGCTACACGATTCCTGGCGAAAACTGCGACTGAGTCTACATTTGTGAGTTGAAAAGACGGATTTGAATGCGGGTTAATGAACACCAGACAGCAGTGAGAAAGATAGATAAGAAAAATGGAGTACTGTTCATCAAAATACCACTAATCATGACATTGCATGGGACAAAATCAAAGTGCTCCTAAAATTTAACTCGGAATTTGAGCCACATCTCGGAACACTTGCATGCATATGCATCCAATATTTCCTGAAAGCTCGAATGCCGTTCATGAACATCCAAGAGCCAGCACATAAATACATGAAAAGCGTTGTCATTCTCGATGGCAAAGCTTACTGAATTCCACTCGTACAGAGATGGAGCCACCATCTCAACCACGATCAAAAAAGCCGGCCATGCGTAGATGGAGCCGTTGCGCGAAACTTTAATGCACAGCAAAATGTACTACTAACACAAAGGCGTGTTCAGATCCAAAACTTGCGTGATGACAGATGGTGACATTGAAACATCTCTGTCGAATATTCTCACCCTGACAACCTAAGTTGTTGCTGGACTTTTTTGCTAATGAAGGCAACACGAAGTCAATCAAGGCTTATTTCTGTCGACAATTATGTACAGTTAATAAAACATTTCTTATAGAAGTGTATATATACACAAATGTTAATAATACAATACTTATACAGATCACAATTTCATGACAATAACAATTTTTAATGTGTAGAGTTTAATGTATTAAAGCTATAGATACATTAGTTTGCTTTAAAGTTCATTGTAAGTGTTTATTTTTTGAGATGTGTAGGTATTTCGTTAAAATTTTTTATTAACACTGGCGATAGCCAGTGTTAGTAAGGGTCGACCTAGGACCTCTGTGTTAAACTCTCAACTTTGAGAGCTTATAACTCCGTCAAAAGTAAACATATTTAAACCAAATTTGGAATCTAGCCTTGACTAGTAAAGGCCTGTCTGCAGTCCAAAAATTGTGAAATTCGGTCCAGCCAAACCCGAGATGCAGACAAGGGCCAAATAGACAACTTCTTGTTCAGCTTCTTGTTGTTGTTGTTCTGGGGATCCTTTCGTCTGTCCTCTCTACAGGTCAAACCATTTGTCCTATAAAGCTGGTTCTTAGCTCATTTTACAGGTATTGCTCTGTAGATGTGCCCTTTTCATAAGGCCTTTTCTAATTGGTCAAGTGGTTCAGGGGTTACGGAGCTCTAAACCACCAGATTGATTGTTTTACATTGTTTTAAACATTGTTATTATGCAACAATACCAATTAGCAAACATCAGCTGCGAGACATAGACTGAAGATTAAAGGATTTGTTTCTATTGTTAACATTGGCGATAGCTAGATTAGTGAGGGTCAGCCTAGGGTCTCTTGTGTTAAACTATCAGCTGTGACCGCCAACGGCACTGTTTTACAGTTTAGCTGCAATTCTAAAAGTAACACGAATTAATAAACAAAAACGGAACGTTAAATGTTTAGAGTAAGGATCTAAAAGTCAAAACCTAGAAGGAACACGGACAAGCTTTGACAGTTAGGGTCTAGGTGTAAAATTTAGTCAGTAAGAGGCTGGAAAGCATTAGACCCTTACTACCCGGTGGTCAGCAATAAATACATTTTCACGAAAAACTGGAAATCATCCTACAATGACCCATGTGATGATCAAGTGGTAGTATGGTTATACGTTTCCTGCTTTGCTTTACGTTGAAAATTATTTTTTAATTTAGTAACATGCCAGCATATTCGTAGCTAACAGCATTATGGTAATCCTCTACCATAAATCTACGAAATATAATAAAAATTCTAAAGCATCAAAAGACAAAATGCCAAACTTCACAAGAAAATTGTGTTATTAAAGTTCCAAAACAATATTCTAAGAACAAAGAAAACCTGCTACAACCGTTCATACACACGTTCAGTCCGAAGAGACTAGAACTAATCTAACCACCGGGTAGTAAGGGTCTAATGCTTTCCAGCCTCTTACTGACTAAATTTTACACCTAGACCCTAACTGTCAAAGCTTGTCCGTGTTCCTTCTAGGTTTTGACTTTTAGATCCTTACTCTAAACATTTAACGTTCCGTTTTTGTTTATTAATTGTGTAGTATTCCGAAATCATTTTACCGTATTTGTTTCTCCACATTGGTAACTTTAATGAATCTTTCCTTAAATTTGATTTTGCTTTATTTTCCTCCAGCCTTTATTAGATGAAAGTAGTTTTTAATCATTATTGTGTAGTTGAATAACTGATTAATATTTAGAATCCTATTTGATTTTCTTATTTCAGTGGTTTTTTGAGTTCCATTTAAACAAAATCTTTTATACTTTGTTTTGTCTTTTTTACAATATGAGAAGCTGTGATTTTTCCGCATTTCCATAAATTTCTAGTCCGTATCTTAGTACCGACTCACTCAATCCACGCTTGATATATCACTCTCGTATTCTTATTATTTACTGAATTTCTTATAACATACAATTTTGGCATCATTTGTTTAATTTTATTTATAACCATATTTATTAGCTATGTGCTCGCGTTTCCATTTGGTTAAAACGTATTTAATTATCTGGTTAAAGCAGCTATTTACTCATGTCTCCAGATATTCTTCGAGGGAGGGGGGGCATTTTTGTATTGCAACAAATGTATTCGTAAAAAAAAAATTCTTCTCGACACATGAGTAAATATCTGCTTTTTAACGACAAACTCCCTTATCGTCGAACGCCTGAGGTCTCCTACTTGGCCCATCCATCTAACGCTCTACGGAAACCTGGCTACTCTTTCCTTGAGGTACAGCAACTGCCCCCAGGTTACACACTGAAGGTGACTGGCCACTTTTAACCAATGACGAACACGCGATGGACAAAAAATTAGAAAACTGTTGATGACGATAGCTGATAGCTGGGGTACAACGTTCTCAAGAATCTTGAAAGCACGACACCTGGGTGGCACCATCCAGTAAATTGTCAATAAACTAATGCCATCCCCCCCCCCCCCCCCAAGATAGTAAACAATCCAGATAGTAAACATTCCCTCCCTCATATCCAACTCGTGATGATACTGTATCTATGTGTGAATGTAATATTTTACTTGTAAGGATTCGGAGGAGTGGGGTAAACTTAATAATTGGAAGCAAAAATCGTATACAAAAATATAAGTTTCAGTACACCTTTAGCCTTTATTACGGACTTAATTTCATTAAGATGGCGGAACTGAACCAGTGAACTGCTGTCCACAACTTGGACGCTCACTACTATCAGAGCCTTACCGACTAAAGACTTATCGACCCCCCACCCGCTATAAAGGCTGCATAATTGTATCCATGACTCCATTCAGCATTGAAAATGTTGCTGCGATTGATGGAAAGGGAATAAACTCGAGGCAAAAGCTCAAATAATCGGGTAAATAAACATTCACAAACATTCACATACATTCTGTATGGCAAAATACTTCAGCGCATATCTGAATCGCTTATCGCTTCCCGTTTGCATGAGTTCAGCATTTGCTGAAGAGCTCATTGCAGTTCTGTTTCCAAGTACTGAAAAATGCTTTGCAGCAAATCAATGCAGACAAATTTGTGTTTTGTTTGGCATAGGCTCAAGATGGTCCGTATCCTGGAACATGTGTACAAATATGTACAATGGTTTTCTGGTTTTAAGGATGTAACTAATAACGGTTTTTGATCTAATGTCTTTTAATTTACACCACTGGAAAGCTCTCGTCGAGACGATAAAATTGGTAGGCCTATCTCGATATATCAAAATCTGTTTAAACTGGTGAGGTTATCGCATTATTCCCGGATTCGAGTTTTTTGAGTGTGGGTGCAAGCAATGAGCCGAATTCGAGTACAAGTTGCATTCTCAGCTGAGCTCGAATTTTTGAGTATCGCACATCCTTAATAAAATGCTTTAACGATTCATAAAAAAAAATAGAACAAGATAAGGCAAAACTACTTGTATTTTTTTTTATTTCTGTAGCTCCAAATGTATTTAAGAGCGTGTGTTACAACCTAAAGTGTCCACAGTTTCGACATTGTGGTACAGCCTCAAGTGTCTACAGTCTCGTGCTTCAGACTCCACTTCAGAGTGGTGTCTGAAGCACATGCTTTCGAAATTATTTAGCGACCATTTCCTAGTTCTTGAAACTTTCCGAAGAAGGTGAAGGACAATTTCACCGTAAATTTAAAGAAGAACTCAAGTGCCCTCCTGTTGTGGTATTGTGTTTTCGATTGTTAAGATGTCAACTGCATACCATTGTAAACGCTGATTGCCTTTTTTTGCTATGTAGTAGAGGTGGCACGGTAATCGATAATTCGATAGTATGGCGATAAAAAATTTTGTAGATTATCGTATCTGACTTTTTCTGACTTATCGAATTACCGTGCAAATTCTGATGCTTTAAATTGTCATATCTTGAAAACCGTAATAGCTAGAAACAAGCAGTTTGCGGAATTGCAAGGTCTTTCCAACCAAGTGTGAATTACTGTTGCTAGCCACTTGAGCTGATTGGAGAGTCAGTTTAATGCAAACAATATTTAAGCATTAAGAGCAGCACAACTGCTAAATTGTTTCTACATGGTGAGGAAGTAATGAACAATGGCAAGTGCATTGTCATGTCTATTGACCAAATGGTGAGTGTCACACAATTTACATTCATGAAGGTTGCACTGCATGTAGGCTTCAGCCAGGGTTATTTTTTAATTAACAAAATTTAAATGGTTATTCCAGCCTCAAAATTTGTTTTATCAAGATATTATCGATTAGTGCGATAATTTAAAAAATTTTATCTGGATAAAAATTTTTGTATCATGCCATCCCTATTGCAGTACTTCAACTTTATCGTGGTAAACAAGTCGTGATATGGAGTTATCGCATTGCTTTTCGTGTTCGGAGATTATCGCAGATAAATTATTTAGGAATTAAACCTTAAAACTATGATGCTATCTCTAGCAGATCACAAGACTGAATCTAGCTTATTTGGCACACTGTAATTTTAAATAACTATTGTAAAATGGATCGCTGAGTTGCTGTTATTAAATAGCGGGTAACCATTAGATAACCTTTTTTGACATAATTATAATTGTGTACACCCAGACAGCATATATGTACGTGCTAGGGATGTGCGATACTCGAACAATTCAAGCTGAGTATGCAACGTGTACTCGAACTCTGCTCGTCGCTTACTTCCATACTCGGTAACTCTAATCCGGTCAAAACACGATAACTTCGCCAATTTTTGACTGATTTTGTCGTTCAAATGTACCAAATTCATCATCCTGACAAGAGCTTTCCAGTGGTGTAAATTAAAAGCCACTAGCTCAAACCATTTTAAAGTTATATCCTAAAAACTGGAAAACCAGTTGTACACGTTGCCTCACGCAGTCCGTAAAGCAGCATATTAGTTATTTTACATTAACAAATTAAAAAGACACTTTCAAAATAAATGTATTCACCAAATACTCGAACTCGGCTCGATACTCGATTCTTCGGTTGCAAACTCTGCTCGGTTCGACTTGAATTAAAATTATTATGCTCGCACATCCCTAGTACGTGCCTGTAATTTGTATAACTAATATGCCTATCACCCTGTGTGCAGGATGCTGGTGGAATTAAGAAAGGTGGCTGTGTAACACAATGAACACTTACGCTGGTTCCACTCGAGAGTATTAAACTGTCACTCGATTCAATTTTCAGATATACTCAAGGATGACGACGTTGATGCTGCAGTCATAAAACAAGCCTATGCTGGCTTAGTTACATTCGTGTTAGAAGCTGCCAAACATGATGCCGAACCTGGAACTCTGAGGTTAGCTCAATTGGTACTTAAAGTAGCAAATTTCTTGTCTTTTTAGGTTAATCTTTTTGTTTGGTGGTTTTTCTATTCAACTGAAATTTAATTCATAGTTGCGGGCATTTTTTTCCAGCTCTATTCTAGAAGATAGTAAAGTGGGACCAGATAGATCTGCTGATATTATAAAATCGTACCAGGTAAATGTTAAATTATATTAATACCATGGAAGTAGAGTGTATGGTTTGAGCAGTCTTTTGCTTTTTTTATTGCCAGGCCAATAACAATTTAACTGCGATTTCATTTTTTAGAAATAAACTTGAAGAACAAAACAAAACAAAAAAAATACTTGTTGGAATGTATAGTTGATAAAGCTTCAGATTAAGAATTTTCGGATTCGCAATAATTGTACTAATGGCTTTACTGAATTTGTTCCAGGCACACAAAGCCGGCATACAGTTATGTCTTGGAAGGTGAGTTCGTAGCTCTTGCTTCTAACTGTTGATGGGGATTGGCCAATGGGTTTCACTTTTTACTGATCCATTATAGACACCTATAATGCCTTGTAGAAAAAATACGTCTGTATGTAAGGGGGCTCTGGTGTCCTTAAAATGCTGATTTCAATGTCCTATTCCAATGTTGCCAGTATGCTAATATCTAGTGGTCCGATCTGTAAGTTACACTAAGTTACATTTTTCATTAAGTCAGAAGTAATCAGTGGTGTAGTCGTGCAGGACCGCACAGGAGCGGCGCTACCACACTTTTTTTCCAGGAGGAGCGCCGCTCCTTCACTTTTTTTTTCTGGTGGCCGGCCTCCACCATTCCTTCTCAAACAGAGGCACGTTCCAATTTTTTTTCAGCGCCACAGCATCTGTGTTGTTGGCGCCACTGTCAGTCTTCAACAATTCACGCGGACGTGTTCTCTAAGAGTCTGTATAGTTACACATTACCTTAGCTTCCTGCTTTGCTTACTGTAACAAACAAAGTAAGTGTATTGCTCTAAGCTATAATCAATCAGAAATATGTGAGGATGCGCCAGGCCACCGCCACTGTCCACAAACAAATCAACTAGACGTTCAATGAAATTATTTTTCTACTTGCTGTGAAAAATACATTACCCAATTATTAGCATTCTCCTTCTCTCAATGCTGTTTCAACTAGAGATAAAACAAGTTCTTCCGGTTCGCTAGCTACCACACATCTCTACTGCGCAGCCTCCATCGTATGTAAGTCGAGGCGGAGCGGCAGAGCTCACCTTTTCTTCTCTAGCCGCCACGCTGTTCACTTCCGGAATTAACGCTGTGCTTACCATCCGCCTCTCCTGTTCCTTCGTCTAGCGCGAACATGGGGATCCTCGAGATCTCTATTGAAGAGGACATGTTGGATCCTCCTCATCCGCTGCTCTCGGAATCCTTCCCTCGGCAGTGCAACACGGCCGCCACATCCCCTATCCCATGCGGCCAGCCGTCACCGACGTCGGACCTTCAATCCTTATCCTCTGAGCTCGCTCACACTAGGGGGCGTTACGCTCGACTGCATAATTACCTCCGCTCCATGATAGCCGCGAGCAAAGGGACGCAAGGGGATATCCTTTTCCCCCTTTTCTCGCTATCCGGCCTCGCCAAGTCCCGGCTGCTTATCTGAATCCTCCGCACGCTGCCATCCCTCGGAACGATCGTTCCTTGTTTTGGCTGACAACTCGCGTCTGCGTTGCGTGCGGCCAATGGGTGCGCCCGTTCAGCCTAGCGCCGATCCTCGTCCTCAGTCCCCCTGACCAGGAGCTGCCTCTGCGCCACGTTTCTTGGGATGGACTGCTTCGTTGCCTTCTGTCGGCCTTCACCTCTCCTCCCTACAGCATTTAACTGCTATTTTCATTAGACGGGATGCTATATCTCATCCGTCTGCGCATCCTATTGCGCCGTCTGCATTTCGGATTTTTCTCTCCTCCGCCTCCGCCCTTCGCCATCCGCATCCGCTCACTGCCGTCCCTCTGACTGCGGCGGTTCACGACCTCCTTGCGACTGAGCGGTAGGCAGATCGTCTCAGTTACCAACATGCTTCGTCTTCGGTCTGCCTCCCCACTGTGCACTGCTTCGGCGCAGCCCCCTTGGGATAGACCCTTTCACTACCTGCTGGTTTCTGTGTCAGGGGGATAATGTCCCTCCGCGACGTCTACATCCGCGCATTCTATTGCACGACCTTCTTTCTGTCTCCTCTTCTTGAAGTTATCCTACCTTCCGCTGACTTACAGCTGTTTTCTGGATGTACCTTCCGTCCCATACACCTCCGGCCTTCGGACGACCGTTTAGCCATGCTCCCATGGTGATGTTTTCCTTTCTTGCACCCTCGCCCAAGCTGACATACGCCTCCCTCTCCTCTTCAAGAGGATTGCTTTGGCCCCTCCATTGTTCTGCACTAACTGCTCCTTCGGTTGAGGATGGAACTCATCAGCCTTCACAGGGTTTACCACCGTTGTCCCTCCTTCACGGAGCAATTGCCACGTCACTTCCCCGTCTCCACACCTTTCCTCTGGACAGGCGGTCATTCATCCTGCCTTGCCCTCCGCTTCAAGGCTTTGCCTCAGCCTCCGATTCGAAGCTGCATTCGAAGCTTCACTTTGGTTACCACGGGCAAGCGCTTCCCTCCGCTCCATGGGCGGACGCGTCCCTCCGCTGCCTCTCTCCACAGGTCTCTCCACAGGTCTATCCTCAGTAGCGGATATGTTTCAAGGCCTTGATTAGGCAATGACATCGTCCATCCTCAACCTCCGCAGCATCCTCTCTCCAGCCCCCACCCCGGGGGCTACTGTTGTGTCCTCACTTCCATTACGGTTCCTTCCGCTCCACGGGCGGACGCCTCCCTCCGCTACCTTTCTCTACAAGAATATTCTCCGTAACGGATATAAAAAAAAAATAGTAAAGTAAACTTGGCATCCCCCAATCCCAATTTGGCCTCCTCCTGCAGCAATGCTCCGAGTTCTTTATAACCCTTCCGACTCAACCAAGTCTCCCTTCTGAGCCCCCACATCCTAGGGTGCTTTCCTTACCATCCTATGTCGTCTTGCCCAGGATAACAGCTGCCCTCATTCCTGCCTGCTAGCCTATAGCACAACAGTAGTGTCAACACCTGTGGTGCAAGAGGTCCCCAGTCCGCATCCCGTAGGTGATTTCCCTCCATCAACACCGTCCGCTCGTCCGCTACCTAATGTGTGTTTTTTATTCCTGCGTCCCTCCGTCTCTGCGGACGGGATACAGGGACGCCCGGATAGACAACTCCTCACTCACCGCCCAAGAGGATCCCTTCATCCGCTGATCCAGGGCGAACTCGCCTTACCTCCGTTGGACCAAGGCAGGATGGCTCCCTTCTACCCTACTTTGGGTTTACCACATTGGCAAGTCTCCCATTGGCAAGTCTTCCACCTACCACTCTGATTTTAGAGCCGTTTTTTCCAGCTCACCTGAATACGCCCCGTCCCTTTCCTCTGCTCCACCTCTGTTTCACGGATCATTACACCTCCGCCTTTGACCATCGAGTCCTCCGCCTCAGTTCATCATGATCTCGCTCACATTGGGCTTACAAGGCCTTCTCATTCATCCTTTATGGACTCCTCCGTCCCTTTGAGGCAAGACTGTTTCCTCGGGCCTCCCATCGGCTCTCCGCCTCCATCGTCCTTCAATATGCTTCCCCTCACACCTTCTTCTAGGTGATGTGCTCAGCCACTATCCTGGCGATACCTCCACCAGGCAGTCCTCCTGACAACGAACCTACCACCTGCTCCATCCGCACGCAGCCTCCACAGCTGGGTTGCTCTCGTCGTGTTCATCCTTTCACACACCTCTTGCTCGGCGGACAAGCCGCCTTCCCGTCGAACATTCTGCCCTTTTGCAGCCGTCTCTCCTTTTGGTTTTCCCTTCCAGTAACACTCAACCATCCTCCCCTCAAGTGTAGCTCGGTCTATCTTCCCTGACGTGTTCTCAGCAATTGGCCTTATCCCCAATATGTGTCTGCATCCTTTGCGCTTGATCTACCACCCTTCGTCGCCGTCCTCCGCTCTCTGAATCATCATGCTCCTCGATCCCCTGCTCGGGACAACGGGGGGGGGAAGTGAATTGCTCCCTCTGGGCCTGCAGTTCCACGATCCTTAATCCTATTAGACCTCCTTCGTCCTCTTCCAATCCCCGCCATTCGGCTGGTATAAACGTGGAACATGACCTTTTCTCCTGACAAGCTATCCAGGGCAAACGTCCGCATTACAACCAACACCGCTGTACGAAGACCTTTGCAACTAACACCTGTACTAACTAGCTGCTCATCTTCCTTGCTCCCCTCCGCGCCACCGCTATCCGTGCATCCTCCTGCACAGCCTCTTTCAGTTCCTTTCTCCTAGGTCAATCATCACGGATGCTCTGGCTGGGAACTCCCACATTCCTGTTTTACACACTGCTATCCGATGGTTGGTCGACGTCCTCTGCCTCAGCATTTGCTACCTCCCGATCCCCGCTCCTCCACAAGGGCCTCATACAGCGGCCTCATCCGTTCCTCCCATAAAGGTCCTTTTCGCCCTATCCGGGTTCACCCAGTCCTTCCACCAATCCTCCGGGACAGCCGGCCTCTTTAGGTCCTCCCCTCTCGGGATCAAGGACGATCCTACCGTCCGGATCTAACTTTGGTGCGACTTCACGTGTGGCTACTATCATCCGACTCCAATCCCACGGGCACTATTCACGGCGAAGCCTCTCGCTTTGCCTCCAGGGCCGTGCGGTCCTCCACTGAAGAAAGGGTTTATAACAACCACTGGACATGATGGTTTCATTGATGTATTGCACACCAGGTCCTTCCAATCGATCCGCCCTTACACAATCCCCTCCGTTTCCCATCCTCCTTCGTTCACGAAGGTTTACGGGGATCCGCCATCCTGGTCTATAGGTTGGCATTACATGCCGTCTTTCAAGCCGCCGGATACATCGCTCTTCTCACAGACCATAAGATCTCTTGCCTAAATCCTCTCGTTCCAATCGGATCCCCCATGTGTCGCCGAGAGGTTTCCCGACTCAGGCCTTTCCATCGTCCTGACAGCCCTGATGACTCCTCCTTCTGAACCTTTGGCCTCCACACACCTCGGCCACCTCACTATAAGACTGTATTCCTGGTCGCTCTGGCTGCTTGCCTCCGCTTCAGCGGATTACAAGCCCTATCCGCCATGAAGCGTGGTTGTTTTCCCCTACCAGTTTTCAAGGCGTTACCTTCACTCCCGGCTCCTCCTTCAGAGCAAAGGCCCAGAAACCTACTAAACGAACACATCCTTTCATAATACCATCTCTATCCAGTATCCTTCAGGATGTCAAGAAGAACTCTTTGTCCGGTGCAAGCCGTCCGTTTTAATCTATGAGCCTCCCGTCCTATCAAGCGGATCCATGCTCAACTTTCTCCCACTCAGTAGCGAGACTGAGCTCACTTCCGCACGGATGATTGGTTCCGGGCGCTATCCTACTGTCTTCACTTCTCATTACCTCTGGGATCAATCGATCACAATTGTAACGCTCAAATTCAAAAACAAAAATACA
>JAHWFP010083089.1:2874-17801 GCA_023313725.1 Lithobius niger
GCAGTATTAGGCCTTTTCAAGTTGCTATTTCCACTTGTGTATTGCAGCATTAGGCCTTTTCAACTTGCGACTGCCACTTGTGTATTGCAGTATTAGGCCTTTTCAACTTAGGCCTTCCACTTGTGTGTTGCAGTTTAGGCCTTTTCAACTTGCGCCTTCAACTTGTGTATTGCAGTATGAAGCGTTTTCCACTTGTGTATTGCAGTATTACGCCTTTTCAACTTGCGACTTCCACTTGAAAAGACCTGACGACTTCCACTTGTGTATTGAAGTAATAATGAAATAGTATTAACGCTAATAGGACATGATAAAAAAAAATGGAAAGCCAGTACAATGCACATAAAATGCACAATTTGCGACGTTTCAAAGCAATCCCCTGCTTCATTGTCAAGCAATAAAAGAAATGGCAATAAAAGAAACCAAAGCCAAGTTAAATATTTTAAAATCAATGAAAACGTAAAAACTAAAAGCACAAGAACAAAAATAATAAAATTAAATGGACCTACGGCATTATTTTTTATTATTTTTAATCTTGTGCTTCGGGTTTTTAAGTTTTTACGGATTTCAAAGTGTTTAACTTGACTTTGGCTTGACTTTGTTACGCGATTATTACGGTACTAGGTAATTTTTTAACTTGCGATGTCCTCTTTTTAACTCTCAGCCAGTGACCAACATCTTTCATGAGGGCCTCGATTCAACTAGTGGTAGAGCCCATGCCCTTGACCCTGGAAAATGCAGGATAGAAAAACAAATCTGTTAGAAAAAGAAAATAACTATATAAAATACAGAAAATAACTATAAAAAATAAAAAATAACTATAAGTACAGTGACAAATAACACTCTTCATGAGGGTTCTCTTGTTGACGGTGACGCCATATAGCATTAACGCTGGTGTCATATAGCGTTAATGGTGATGCCATGGAACCTTAATGGTGACACTATGAGCATTATTGGTGACACCACATAGCGTTAACCGTGACGTCATATATAGTTAACGTGACGCCATAATCGTTAATGCTTACAACTTGCTGCCTCGTGCCCCAAAACGTACCAAAGTGTTTCATGGTTAAACGAAGCAGTGATTTCGTTCTTTATTAACTGCTTCATGGTTGTTTATATATTATGCTAACTTAGCTCATGTTAGTCTTTAAAATTAAATGTCTAACGTCCGCCCGTGTTCGTACGGAAGAAATGCGCACGCATTACTGCTTTGACAACTTGACACATTTGACGTATCGGGTTTGACAGTTTACCACCATAGTGCATAGTTTTTTTAGGCAAGAATCTTACAGTTTTTATTCGATCATACTTACATCGTAAGTAAATCCTTTTCATTTTTTTAGCTTTTGATTTCATAAACTACGATCGCAAGTAAAATTATTGGCAAGCGATCAAATCGGGTAAACAAACAGCGACCTCTCTCATACGGTTTACTAATTCCATAAATTATAATATAATTGTTGTTGGTGAGAAACGAGCGGTTATCGATTTTTAACCCACGGCTGCGATTATTGGCCCGGCTCAAGTATGCAAATAGGTAGAGGGCGGAACCCGAGACCTATTTGCATATGAGAGCCGGGACAATAATCGTAGCCGTGGGTTAAAAATCGATAACCGCTCGTTTCTCACCAATAAATGATTTATATCACGGTTGGAATGTCAAGCTAACTCGTATTTAATTAAAACGTGTTTGTGTTTTGTGAAAATTGCTTCCAGAAATACGGTAATCAATCGGTATGCTGCTGTGAATGAAGGTCATTTCATTTTAGTTCATGGAGGGGGGCGTGGGTGAGAAGGAGACAGCCGCATCAGCCAAATATCACGGTGGTAAGCTCGCTCGTGTTTTCAAAGCTTTTCGGGGTGAAAAAACTTCGATAAGAGGCAGCAGGGATAGAATGACATTGTGCTGGGACATTCCGGCAAGGTATGTAATTCATTTTGTGCGTTTGTCGTTTAAGAATTGTTTAAAAAATACGGTAATAGGTAGGGTATCGGTATGAATGATGGTCATTCCATTTTGGGTTGTGGTGGGAGGCGGGGGAGGGGGAGTTACGTGGATCGAATAAGCTTAGCTATGGGCCAGACATGTGAGAGTTAGCATGGATAGGATTTCATTCGGGACATTCCGGCAAGTTAAGTAATTCCTTTTGTACGTTTTTATTGCGTTACTTTTTTTGCACTCTGTATTTGGTTGTTGGTGTGTGCGTTTCCAGTCGTGTAATCCGAAAGTGTCAAAAGTATGGGTTATCGGCAAAAGTGTTGGTTAGCTTGATAACCCACACTTTTTTTGCGATGACCCACACTTTCGGTCGCGGTTTAGTAGGATTTAACCTACGGAAATTTTGCATGGCGTTGAGTTAGCGTGACGTCACAGCCATGGTATAAACACAGTTTAACCAGATGTCGGCATCTTTCCTCTTCCAAACCTACACGGAACCCTGGTGGTAGTTGCGGGTACTAATATCTCTGATATTGTTTTGCGTCCGTGCAGCTTCGCACACGAAGCATTGGCAGAGGCGTTATAGTAGCTGCAACGGCAGCTAGGTCACACGTATGCTGGGACATGGCCAGTAAACTAACTGGCCCGCTCTACAACGATATTAGCGGGGGGGGGGGGAGACAAAATGGACGCCACGACTTTCCAATTTCTTGAGGTCTGTTCGGGAATTGGCAAATCGCATCAGTGAATTTTTGTATGGAGAGTCGCGATATCTATTGGCAGCTAGTGGCGGTTTTCAAAATATGATTTTAATTTTACGTATACATTTGCGTGACAAATTTTTATTATGTAGTAAGTATTTTGAAATAGTTTTTAAGTTATCACTCAGCCACAGTTATATAAGCTATTTCTCTGCGCTTGGAGGGAAAAATAGCAACACGTTCGTGTATCGTGAACGTGTTGCGAGGTAAGGAACGTCAGCATTTTTGTACGGACGGTGTCGCCCTCGGTTGACAGAAAGCTGCAACATAACGAATCATCGCATAAGTGGCGCTTTCGGCGGCCATATTGCCAACCCAGTCTCGTAATGCTATTTTTCATCCAAGAGTCCGGCCAGTAGTGTAGAGAGCCCTGACTGGAAAGAGGTAAGATGCGAAATCTGTGTAACCCTGTCTACTACGTGTTAGCCATCATGAGCGGTGATGTAACGGCGGCTCTAGATTTTTTTTTAATGTTTCTTGAACTAACTACTTCGTTTTCTACATTATATGATTTCTACTGCAATTTCGTCTCTGTTCGTGACCAAGGTCGAGTGGAACGATGGTATATAGGAAGGTTGGTCACTCCGTCAATATTTTCATGTGATGTCACCGGCTCCAGTCTGGTTTGACTTGTGCGCATGTGCGTAAGCTGTTGAACTGTATTGTGACGTCATTGGAGGCAGCAAAATCAACTGCCAATGGAAAAGCAATATGCACGAAGCTCGCAATAGACTTCCTGTTCGTGACCATCCCTCCCTTAAACACGTTTGAAACAATCACAAGTCAGTTGTTAAAACGTAATTAATTAATATGTGTGATTAATATGTTTTTTTTTTTTGCTCTTTTTCTTTCTAGGTATGTTGGTGTTTTCGTTGGAAAAAGCGTCACTTTGTGAGTAATTTTTATTTTTACTTTTGAGATTTTATTTTTACTGAATTCCGTTTTTTTCACAAAGGGAAAAATAGGCGCCAAACAATCTTTCCCGACTAGACAGTCAATCCAAAATTTCCTGAAACATTATTACTTGGTCACTATATAACTTGTTTAAGTTCTAGAGATAGTTGTATAGAGAATTAAAACCTGGACTGGACTATTTTTCCCTGAAACGGTAGGTAGGATCAGGGCCAACTGAGATAGAAGCTGTGTTAGCGAGCCAAACACCGCTTCTTTCTCGCTGCTTTTGGGCAACACTGCAGTAGTATGCTCGATCTGTACAGGATGGCGCCACGTGAATTAGAGCTGTGTGTGTGATTAGGCCTATTTTTGAGTAATCACACCTATTTTCACTAGCAAAAATTTATTTTCGTTACGTTCTCGCCCGCAAAATAAAACGTTTCAGGTTCCTTTAATAGAGCAGTGACATGACGTAGTATTATTGTATGTAACTCTATGGTGGAGCCCGTAACTGGGGGAGAAATTGGTGGTTTTTATCCGTTTTAAATTACTGTTTCATGCTTTTAATGTAGGATGACTTAGTGGCTTTTGCCATGCTTTAATTTTATTGCTAACCTGATGACGAAAATTGAAAATTTTCGAAACGTTGTTTGTATTTTTATGTAGCACTGCTTGGTTTGCCTTCACATAATCCATTCCATAGTAACTGGGTTAGCTGCAAGGGGCACTGGAGGGGAAAACGAAGGTCCTCTTACTGAAGCCAGTGCTATTAGACTGGATATCTTAAGCCTATAACGCGCGATTTTTGTTGTTGGAGAAAACAACGTTTTTTTTTTTAAGCCTAAGAAATCCTCTCTCAAAGTACTGTCTTGACTAGAAATGCCGTGGTTTTCCCTTACATTTTAATCTAGTGCCCCTTGTAGTTATGCCATCCAGATGATATCTCGTAGGCAATATGACGTCACTTGACGCTGCTCTATTTATATAAATTGTTATAAAAAACTTTCAGTGTATGTATTCGTTGTTGTTGTAGTACTCTCGCATTTTAGGCCTAAAGCTGCCATTACGTTTTGTAATCCGAAACCACCTAACTCTTAAAGGCGCGGGTTCACCATTTCGATAGCGTTGCCCATATTTTAAACACAGCATCTACGTTCCAGATTCTCCGTCATCCAATAGGGCAGTAACATGTCGTAGTATTATTGTATGTAACTCTATGGTGAAGCCGGTAACTGTGCTAGCTGCAAGGGGCACTGGAGGGGGAAAAGAAGGTCGTCTTACTGAAGCCAATGCTATTAGACTGGATTTCTTAAGCCTATAACGCGCGATTTTTGTTGTTGGAGAAAAGAACGTTTTTTTAAGCTTAAGAAATCCACTCTCAAAGCACTGTCTTGACTAGAAGTGACGTTGTTTTCCCTTACATTTTAATCTAGTGCACCTTGTAGCTATGCCCTCCAGATGCTATCTCGTAGGCACTATGACGTCACTTGACGCTGCCTTATAGGCTGATGTGGGTCACGTGATCTTGTTATTATGAAAATTCGCGGCGCGGCAGCGAAGGTTCCTTTTTTTTTTTTTAATTTACCGCTATTTTCTTTACATTGCTCGCTCGAAGATTCTACGGTACTGCATCTACGGTGCTGCACCTTTAATTTAACTGAACTTAGACTAGCTTCTTAACTTCATTTAGTTAAAACTCTGTTATCCTGCATCATCATCTAACTTTTACATTTTGTGCTGCGATTTGCTATTCGCTACGGTTTCACGTCAAATCTACGTCACGGCTTTGTCGTATATATATATATAGTCGATGAAACGCTTGGTATTTCCGAACACACTGGCTTGTAGCCGAATTACCAAGAGCTTACACCTTAACTGAAATCAGATAAGCCTATACACTTTAGCGAGAGGGTGTGCTCCCCTTCCCCCCTCACCCCACTGTCCTTTTGTGATTCCGTAGCTGGGCCATGCAGCCATCAAAGCTTTAGCCGTCGTTATTGCCACGGCCCCATGGCTGCAACTAAGGCCACATTACAAGTGATACATGACCGGCCGTTCGCGTCGTGCCACGCGCCATTCTGCATTGCTGCCAACAGCCCCTCACTGGACGACCAGCTACCAGATACTGCAGCGTCGAGAAGGGGGAAGCCATGCCATCCAGTCTGCCGAAAGGAGACTTAAAGGTGGCAGTGTCAAGATGGCGACTGTTTATTCCTGGAAATTGTGTAGGGGCTGCCAGCAAGGTACAGAGAAAATTGTTTACCGTAAAAAACCTATGTAATTATATCGTTAAAGGCACATTCCGCCTGCCTTATAACGGCCACGCGCATGTTACCACCGCCAAGGTCAACTGAAATAGTCTCTCCGTTCCTCGCAGCGAGGAATGCAGGCTGCTATCTCAGTTGGCCTTGGGAATAGTATACGAAACAGCATCAAGTTAAAGATTGTGTCGTCACAAACCAGAATGATTTTCGTATTCTAACATCACAATTCATAATTTTTTAAGCTAGTGTATTATAAGTTTTCTTCGACGATCTATTGGCATAATTCATTTTAATATTTACCGCTTTAGTCTTTTAGATTTTTGATCTCGTAGTAATTACTAGCGAACGATTAAAATTAGTACATGCGTACACACAGATGAAACTTCAAGGCTATTGTTGGCGCACAAAGGATCATATACGTGTAGGATACAATAAATATAGTTCCCTAATATTCAACAGAAAAATCTCGTAAACACCACATTTTAAAACGGATTTTTACAAGGGATTTTTACAAGGGTAAGTAAATAGAACTTTGGGGCCGTAATTGATGTGGAGGATCGAGAAAAATGGCGCTGGGCGGAATGTACCTTTAAGATGCATATACGGGCAGTGCTGGATTAAGGTTACTCCGGGGCCCTGGACAAAATTTTTGAGGGGGCCCCCTCCCCTTCCTATATTTCTCTTCCACGTAAACAACTCCTTATCTAGGGGCAAATGAAGAAAATTGCGGGAATGGGAAGAATTTTTGCATTTTTGAATTTTACTTGTCAATTACCTCTCATCTTACCTTTTAGAATTGTACTGCTCAATATTTTCTCCTTATTCTGCCCAATTTTTTTTTTTTTTTTTATTTAGTTTTGAGTGTCAAACATGGCGAGAGAAATTTTGTTTTAAGCTGAAAAAAATTTTTCAGCAGGACCGGGGACCCTTTAGAAATTTGGGCCAGGGACAAATGTCCCTAATGTCCCTCCCTTAATCCTGCCCTGTATATACGGGGCGAACTCCGCTAGCGTAGCTGCGCCGAAAGCGCGCTCTAATGAGATTGATTTATCCTGTTGCCGCTTTTTGTCAACCGAGGGCGACTCCTTCCGTACAAAAATGCTGCCTTCCTTGAAACACTTTCTGCACGCATGAAAAACATGTCGCCATAATTTACTGAAGAGTTATGTACAGTCGAGAAATTTAATAGCTTTGTGGCAAAAATACGGAAATTTACTTATTTGCAAGTGTAAGCTGTTTTCCGGGTGATTACTGGAATTAAGTTGGCAAAATAATTACTAAGCTTTTTGTCAGTTGCCGCTATTTGGCAGTAGATGGCGGGACTCACCGTACAAAAATGTACCGGATGCGATTTCCATAGCCAGTTCCCGAACAGGCCTCGAAGAAAATGAAATGGGCCACTCGTAGCAGCCAATTTGTCTATTGTATGCGCGGCGTATCTTGAGTCCTGCAAGTATTTTATGAGCGGCTACGTCTTCCTGGAGGAAACTGCTTTAGTCGACGGCCGCCATCGTTTTTGTAACCATCTTGGATATCAGCAAGGCACTCTGCTACTAAAACGTACAATCGATTATCTGTGTTCCTTCTGCAGCGAACTCAAGATAGGCCGCGGACACTATAACCCCATAATAGTGTTGTAGGTCAGGCTGGACAGTTTACTGGCTATGATACGGCAGTTGGCTGAGTATGATATTTTTCACAGCGCACTTCGGAACTTTTTTAAGAAAAGCATCTTCAAATATTTATTCGGCGATCTATTACCGTAAATGCTTTCCATTTTGACGCATTTGATTTGAGAAACTCTGTTCGCAAGATATGTTATTATTGGGAAACTCTCATAATTTTGAACGGATCAGACAACCAGTGCCCACTCTGGCCAGTTTTCTAATGTACTATTCATTAGGCCTAACCCAGTGGCGTAGTTACGTTAGGTGGGGCCGGTGGCAAATTAGCCCATGGGGGGGGGGCCTCTCATACAGGCTGGCCCATAAAAAACGGCACGAGATGAACAATTTTTAAGTCCATATTTTTTCTAATTTAAAAACAAATTTTGTTATAGTGAAAATAGGGACTATTTTTTCCTACTCCATTCAAGTGGTCGCTGTTATCACTTAAAAAAAAAAACTTTGGAAAAAGTTTGAACGTAAAGAAATAATAATAATAATAATAATGTTCCGCCCCAGAATAGGGGCAATGAAGACGGAAGGGTCTCGGAAGAAACCACTAACACCGGTCCTGTGAAAATAAAAGATGGCAGGATCACAAATACGGGCGCTTAAGAAAGGTGGACAAGTCAAAACGGTTAAGCAGACCCCTAAAAACACCCACCGAAGTTGCTGAGACAACTGCCTCTGGAAGGGCGTTCCATGGTGCAACCGCACCCTGCTGGCAAAAATAGTATTTACGACAATCCAGGTTAAACCTAGAGCTATACACAATTTGAAAGAGTGGCCCCGGGTAAAGTTTACCGGACTCAACTCAAAAAAAAGGAAGATCCAAAAGAACTAATCCATGAAGGATCTTGTATGTTAGGAAATTTTTCAGCTCGCGCGTTATTTCGTAGGCCACTTCATTTGGGGGGATGGAGGGACGGGGAGGCTCGAAATTTATTTTTAAAATACAGTTTATACCAACTTAAATATAACTAGTGTCCTACAGATGAGCCTTTTGAAAAAATAAAAAAAAAAATGTTTTTCTTTCGGGGGACCTTGAGGCTGGCCCAGTGGCATTCTGCCACCATTTCCACCCTGTAGCTACGCTGCTAGCTGCAGCCTCTTATTTCGTCCAGTTCTACGCAAGGCCCTAGCGGTAGTTGTGGCTACTATCACCCACAACCTCCAACAGTACATCGACACGCCGGCGGGTGAAAAGTCTCATCATTCGTGACTTTCACAAATTCCGGGGTTGCCACCGGCTTAACATTTGAAATTGAGAATGGACGCCTCAAGATTTGATAATAAAAACAGTCAAATTTGGGGCTGCTGAATAAGTAAAATCAAAACAAAAGAAAACGCTATCTGTTGTTATTGGTTCGCTGAACTATTTCACCAAGAGTGTGCCGAATGACTCCTCCCCACAGAACGGCTGACCATGACCCACCTCTCTTTTCAACGCACACGAGGAAAATAAGATAAAACAAATGTTGTCCTCTTGGACGTTGAAAAGCTAGGGGTCGGGTCATGGTCAGCCATTCTGAGGGGAGGGAGTCATTCGGCACACACTTGGTGAAATAGTTCAGCGAACCAATAAAACCAGATAGCGGTTGCTTTTGTTTTGATATTTTTGTTATTCAGCACCCCCAAATTTGATTGTTTTCATCATCAAATCTTGAGCATCCACTCTCAGTTTCAAATATTAAAACGGGGTAGCAACCCCGGAACTTGCGAAAGTCACGAAAGATGAGAATTTTCACCCACCAAGCGTGCCGATGTACCCTTGTAGGTTGCAGGTATTAGTAACCGCAACTACCACTGGGGGCCCCGCGTAGAACGGGACGAAATAAGCTGCTGTATCTAACCGATTTAGAAATATCTTTCAGCGTAAAGTTAAGGCAAGTGTAGTAAGTAGATGGCATATTCATAGTATAGATAACATCCTATTGTTTTTCGCTGCTTTTCTTTTTTTTTTCTCGCTAGTTGTACTTCGACGTCCATTTCATTTCCCAGACATTCAGCCAGCTTGGTGACTGGCAGCACGCGCTGGCGTGGGCTAATTTCCAGGAAGGCGGCTTGTAGGAAAGCAAATCTCGCAATCGAGTTATCGACGTCTGACACCGCTCGCTTCTTCTTCTGCCACCTTAAAAAGCCAAGTTTTGAGCCAAACCCCACGGAAGGGAAGGAGCTCGAACGTAAGTTGGAATCACCTGCTTTGCTTGCCACCACGCCTTACGCAACTACTTGCTCTCTGGCTCCTGGGGTAATTAGGAGATGGGAAAAAAAGAGTTTCCACGACTAGAGAGAGATGAACCCCCGTACAGGAACGCCAAAATGGCGGACGGGGAGGAGGGGAGTGGAAGTTGGGGAAAAGAGTCAGAGGAGATGGGAAGCAGTTAGTTGGTATAGTGGACGAGAAACTAGCTGCTGCAAGAGTTCATTTGCTTCTCAGATCAGGCCGCTCTCTTCCTTCTATCCGTTCTTTCACCTCTCAAGAAAAAAGAAACGAGCATAATTTCATTAGCATTATCAGCCACTCCCGTCTTCTCTGATGTTGCTTTGATGGCCACTAGAGGTGCCTTAGCTTGATTTAATCCTCTCTCCTTCCCAAGTTCTTACCTCTGGAAAGGGTATTACTTACCGTTCCTTCCTCGCAGTTGTGCCATTTCTTGGTTCCGTTGCACGGCCGTGCGCTATCGTTATGATTAGGCTTTAAGCCTTTACGATAATGCCTGCCGGTATTTATAACTAGAAGCTCGGAAGTGCAAAACAACCTTCCCTTGCACTCAAGTTTCAATTTTGCAAAAAGTTTTTCCAAGATTTTTTTTTTGAAAAAAAGCGGGGTATTTTTATTTTATTTTGTTGTACCATTTTCATTTTGTACTCAATCTCTTAAAAGTAAGAGAGTATTTAAAACATCTTATTACTGAGTTCCGCTAAAAAAATCATATGATGCGGGATTCAAGCTATTTTAAGGACATTAATATGGACAATAATATACCGTCTGTGCTTTTGCTAATAACGCACCTTTGAAAATAATGTATGTAGCACAAATGCACGAGCACGGATGGTTTAATAAAAGCCTTATATGTCGATATCATTGCAAGTGCTGTTTGTTTTTCAGAATGGTGGTGACAAATAAATTAAAAAATTATATTAAAAATTTCATTGTGGCCCTAAATGTCCAGTCCTCATACACATTCAGAAAGGACACTTTGATGGGTCCTGGCAAATATATTTGTGAGAAAAACTCATAGTACATAATGACTGACATAACTTTTACGTAACCTATTACTTGAGTGCCTGTAGTCCATAGCAGTGCATGTACGTTTTTGAGCTGCCATGAATAATATTTGGACATTTTTACGTTGTACGTACTATTTAGAATTTACCATTGTCTGTTTTTAAATATTTTATGTTTAATGTGTACTAAAATTACCATGTACAACGTAATCCACTTGAGTGAAGCCTATGTGAAATTTTCCATTTTTATCCATTGTCCTTCATGAGAGACTTACTGGTTACCAATAAAATAACGGAAACAGAATAGGAACCGGCTCATATTTTTTTTTTGTTGGTTTAGGGGATGTTTGTACACGTCCTTTGCTATCACCACCTTTGTCAGCAGAAGTGATCATTTTGACCTGGTGTTTTTTTCTTCCTTTTATTCTTTTTTCACCTGCGTCGAATTTTTTTTTATGTCTTTGCCTGCAACTCAGCGACCATTAGAAAGTTAGTGTTGGTGACATTTCAGTGCTTGCGACAGCCTGCAGATCTATAAAGACTCCATTTTCGATCTTAAAGAGCCCAAAGCCTCCTTTTTTTTTTTTTGCTCGCTCACTCGAATGGCTTCCTCGACCCAGCACCAGTTGAGTTTTTTAGCCGTACAAGAGGAATACTTTTTTCTATCGTTGTGTGATTGTGCAATGAGTGCTCGTTTTTTTCTCTTTTTTTTTTTTTTTTGCCAACTTTAATCTCCGATCGAAATTATTCCCTGCAATCGTCAGCAAAAGGTTGTGGCGCCATGGAGAAGAAGAAGAAGAAGAAAGTGCAAGACCCAAATCAAAAAGATGTCGTTGTCGTAGCTGTCGTCGTCTTGTGCGAGCCATTGAGTTTTGCTTCCCCGAATGAAAATAGGAGAAGGGGAGAGAAAAAAAAGCTATTTTGTGACAAAACTGCACTTCTGATGAGCACGGTCATTCTTCTTCCCCTTCTGCTGGCCCCAGCAAAAAACCGTCTACTCCAGCTTAGCAACTCAAAAGAATTATTCGCATTTAGCACTGATGAAATGGAATGCTAACCCAACTTTTGGCTTAAACGAACATCTCGAAAAATTCAGCTTACGAGACGTATGCGTGGCCCAAACTTTTTCAGTGAATGAGCACAAACAAAGACTTACTTAATCGACCAGAAACTTGAGAGGAATCATTCCCATTCGAAGCTTGGTTTGTTTAATCCGAATGGACTGCTCATTGACTGTGTTTTCACAAAAGATTGTTTTGATCACGGCACTGTCATCAATTTGACAATTACCTTATATTAATCAAATGAGAATTTAAAGATTTGTTCTGGCTGCTCACTTTACATTTCCCCTACAAATCCAATACAATACTACTGTTGTTATGTTACTGTTACAACATTGTCGTTGTGCAACCACTTTTTGCTTCATTTCGTAGTCACCACTTTCGTATTTGGTAAATGTAATTGTAATTAGTAATTGCAGTTGAGCCAATGTAATTACATTTAATAAATGTACCATTACGTTTTTATAAAAAAAATAAAACGTAAATTTTATAAGATTACATTTATTTCAAGTATAATAACATTGGTTCTTAATTAACTAATTGTAATTCTGTCCATTTGTTAGAATTGTAATAACTGACCTGGGCTAATGGGATGTAGGAAGTTTTTAGTCATTTATCTCTTGTTTGCGGTTGTAAATAACCTTCCTTTTTTGCAGTTTTCTAACTTTATTTATCAACCCTCCAGCAGTATTGATGTTATGTTCGGTGGCAAGAAGAGGTTCTTACTTGTAATCTGTGTGACCTTTTGCGATTGTATGTTTACGATTGTATATTTAGTTTTCTAGCTCTTTGAAGACACTAAAGCAAACACTTAAAACCCTCTGGGCAACAAACACATGGGTGTCGACCACATTTTCTGATTTCCCAGAAATGTTGTTGTTTTCCTTGCCCTCATTACTAATTAAATCTCTCCACTTGAAGGCGACCGCTATGAAGCTTTCGTCAGAACATTAACTTAAAGGAGATTAGGGTCAAAGCCCAAAAGAAATTCTGTTTTAAGCTGCTGTCGGATGCGATGTCCAAGGTGACGAAGCACATAGTGTTCCGGTAATTTTGTTGAGAACAAAAAGTACTGCAGCAGAAAAATTCGTATATTTTGCCAGCTGTTGTTGGGCGTTAAAATCGACTTAGCTCGGTGGCTTCTGCAGGTTATTTGCTTTTAATACACAGTTATTCATTAAATGAAAATATGCAAAGTGTTTCGGTCGTTTCGGCGAAATTTTGGACGTAACAGCTTGCTAACTTTTTTCAACAAATGTTTTAAGAAGGACTCTTGTAGTTTTTGTTGCAGGAAAGGGGAATAACATGCATGTGGGATCCTCTTTAATCATTATTCGCGCAGGCTTAACTAAACCATGGTTTTTCGATCAGCATCCTTTGGGATCGTGGCCAAACCATGACTAAACCATGAAGAAATCAATGCTTTCGGCCATACAAAGATTAAGTATAACCAGGGGGATACAAGAACTAGGTATATCGTTTGATTAGCTCACTGTATTAATTGGTGTTAATCCTTGCTTCACCTAGTTTTTCCGCTCACCAGAGCATGACAAAATCGATGAACTGATTATTTTGACGCAATCTAGTTGCAGTTGCTGCTCAGTCAGTTTGTTATCACATTCCTCAGCATGCCTGAATTTTATGTATATCATTCAACCCGTACAATTTGCTTGTCTGTTGGCATGTGCGTACGCCTACTCAGCCGAAAATAAGGTCCCTATGACGGTGAGAGTAGTGTCAAATGAAAGATTGAGATTTTTTTTCTTTTTTTGGCCTTTTGTTAAATAGGTCCTGTGAGCTTTCTTTGAATTCATTTTTCCTCCTCTCAAACGAAACGATCATTAGTGTTGCAAGTTTTTAGGTATCACCGCAGCGGCGAACATGTTGGGAGCTGCTAAAGTTTAATAAAAAAGACACGGGAGAATTTTTACTTTTTAATGCTTTTCTTTTATATGTACATATTTTTTACATGTAGTAAAAGAGGAGACGAGACGAGGAGGAGGGAGGAGAGGTGGAAAACTTGCTTAGTTTCTCTTAGCAGCTGATGATGGTTTCGACATGAAAAAAAAAAGAAAAGAGAAAAAAAAGAAGAAGATATCATTCGAGTTGGCGCTGTCATCTCCGTTTCGGAGTAGCGAAAGAGATGTAAGGCTGAATATTGAGACACACTCATAGCTGTCCGTTCCAATCCGAAGGTTCGGTACAGCCAGAGAAGAGGAAAAAGAAAGGCAAGATTAATCAAAAGGAGTTCGATCTTGTCGGAGTCTAACGATGCCTGACAAAACCAGCTGGTTCCATTCCCGTCTTCTTCATTTTATTCTTCTTCTTCTTGTGCCGTCGTCTTCGTTGATGATGATCGTCTCTTCGTCTTCTTTCTCTTCAGCTATACACACGTTCGGTCTTCTTTCTCTGTAAATGTTGTAAGGAATAATTAAACGTCTTTCATTTCAAGCTTTATTTTCCCATGTCTAATGAGTGAGGGTCTTCAACTTTTTATTTTTCACAAGTTCTGACGATGTGAAAGAAAGATGGCGAAACTCCATTGACGATAACTTATTAATGAAACCTGGTGAAGAAACTTCTTGTTTAAGTAATGGTAATGACGTGAAAGTTTTGACTCTTTTTTTTTTTTAATTTGTACTTTTAGACGCACTGTTGATTTGTGTTTTTCGGTCTTCTGAAAAAGGCTGTAAATATCCTGTTAAAAAAAATTAAACGCGTTCTTCCCCTTCTGCGCAATTGTGCATATTTTTGAGCTTGGTCTCTTTAACTTTTAAACACTCACTTCTCCACGTTGCAGGTAACACGTGTAGCTTCGTACTGATGAGATTATCATAAAGCTCTTGGTAGCTCAAGCTATTTTACAGTAAAACTGGACATCTAAGTGTGCACAGATATTGTGAAAGTGCAAACTACACCTAGCAGTTGGTGATCGTCCAGTGAGTTTTTTCACTAGTCGAACCTATTATACAAGACAAGAACAAACTAAGGTGATGAGATAGATCATAAAGCTCTTGTAGCTCAAGCTATTTTTTCAGTAAAACTGAAATGATCATTTCATCCAAGTGTGAACAGATATTGTGAAAGAGCAAACTACACCTGGCTGCACTTCT
>JAHWFP010083089.1:19490-43017 GCA_023313725.1 Lithobius niger
ACCATTCTTTTATGAAGCAGACAATGATAAACAATTTCAAGAAACAGAACGGTAGGGCATTCCCGGAAAGCAATGTAGGATTTTTGAAAAAAAAAACTAAAAGTATGGCTAAATCTAAATGTCAAGTAATTTGGCCTATTCTCCGATTCCTGTAGGTTTCAGCTGCATATATAATGATAGTTTTTCTTATCCAGTACCAACCAGCTGTAGTTGAACTTATTTTTTTAACCTAACCCAGTTAAAGTTGTTATTGTAACTGGGCAATGGATAAGTCCCACCCAGGCAGGTGCTGGCCAATGTAGTGTGAGAGACTACAGCCTCATTTAGCGGTTATGGGATCTAGTCTGGAAGTTACTCCCTCCTCCTCCCTTCCTGCGTAAACCTGTTTACGATCCCTACATTATCCTTTCCCCTCTGTTTTAAAATGGTGTTAATATGTTTTCCTGGATATTTCGTGTAGGTACTTACTATAATCAGTAACATTGGTATAAAAACGTGGAACACAAATTCGACGAATTCGAATTTAATTGTTATTTTTGGTTTGCTGTCATTACACTGCACTGCAGGAATTAGAGAATTGGCACAAGGACACCACATTCGGACACTAATTTCATATGCAGAATTAAAGTTATTAACATTGAAGGTGCACTAAGTCTAGGACAGGACGGAATCTGCGGAGACTCTCAGCTAACCTTAAGGATTCTTTTGGTGAGTACCAGCCAACTTATCTAGGATTCTTTTAGCAGATCTTAGATCGTCTTCTGGATTCTTGAGGTGATCTTAGGAAACTTTGTTATTCATCAGGAGTCTTGAGGCGATCTTAGGAAATCTTAGATAATCTTTAGAAATCTTGAGGTGGTATTAGGAAATTTTATCCACTTGCATTCTTTGAGTCGATGTTACGAACTTAACGAATTTTACGATCTCGGTTCTCGGGGTGATGTCATGAAGCTTTGCTGCTAATCTCGATTCTCAAGTGATTTTTAGGAAATCTTATCTGAATTCTTGTACCGAAGTTAGGAATATAAGCTTCTTTTCTACATTCTTGAGGTATTTTTTGATAATCTTAGGCCTTCTTCTGTTTCCTTGAAGTGATTTTAGGAGCATTATCAAGTCTTCTGGATTCTTCAGATGATCTTATGAAGCTTTGTGGCCTATCTCGATTCTTGAGTTGATCTTGGGAATTTAAACAAGCTTAGTTTAAATTAGCTATTCGTCTGGATTCTTGAGGTGACCTTAGAAAGCTTACGTACTCTTTTCTATTCTTGACATTATAATAACTAAGTTTATCTAGTGGACTGCTTTTTTTTTTAGGTTATCCTCCCTATTCTGAAGGATTCTTCTGGATAAGCTGATAAGGGGTTTCTATTGGTAGAAGCTAGTTTGGTAGCTTCTAGCGGTGAACCATTATAAAAGTTACCAATTCTTGTGATGTATCTTAGATAAGCTTGTGGATTCATCTGCTGAATCTTGGCTAACCACACTTATTACTCTTGTAACAATTATAACGTGGTGGATGGTATGGGAATCTTGTGATCTGACTAGAGGAATCCTGTGCTACGCACGGCTGGTGTTGGGTACACCGTTTGCAACATTAGTATGGTTAGGTTGATCATGTGTATGCGCATGTTTCACCGGATTAAGTTCTTCAATCAAATTTGTAGCATCCTTGCCAACAAACGCTGATATTCGTTCACTTCGTTCACTCAATTTGTGCATCCTTTGACTCAAATTTGGACGCACCGTAGTTTTTTTTTTTTCTAGTTCTTTTAGCAAATTTTTGTTTCAAGTAATAATTATGCCATCTCCACAGTTATCAAGTATTAAGAGTATATCTTGTGATACTTCTGGTGAAGTCTAAGATTTCTTTGAATTTTTTTTGGGCGAATCCTCGTTTTCGTGTATTATGAATGGCAGTTTCACGGTTGTCAAATCTTGACAATATCGTGAATTATTCTGGAGAAGCTTAGCGGTGAGATTTTTGGGGGGAATCTTCAGTTTCCTGTATTACACGTTCCATTTTCACGGATATCAAATATTAATAAATCTTCTAGATTATTCTGGTGGAGCCTAGATTTCTGTTGACGATTCTTCGTTTTCATGTATTACACATGTAATTTGCACGATTATCGAGTCTTAAAGCTTACGGATTATTCTGGTGAAGCTTAGATTTTCTTTTGATTTCTTTTGACGAATCTTGGCTGTCATGCATTGCTCACGCCATTTTCACCATTGTCAAATCTTAAGTCTTACGGATTATTCTGGTGAAGCTTAGATTTTCTTTGAGTTTTTTTTGATAAATTTTAGTTTTCATATATTGCTCACTTTTCACGTATTGCGTATATTGCTCACTTTTCACGTATTGCATATTGCGTATATTGCTCACTTTTCACGTATTGCATATTGCGTATATTGCTCACTTTTCACGTATTGCGCATTGCATATATTGCTCACTTTTCACGTATTGCGTATTGCATATATTGCTCACTTTTCACGTATTGCGTATATTGCTCACTTTTCACGTATTGCGTATGCAATTTCCACAGTTGTCAAATCTCAAATCTCACAGATTATTCTGGTGAAGCTTAGATTTCCTTTCAGGTCTTTTGACAAATCTTGGTTATCATGTATTGTGCAGGCCATTTTCACGGTTGTCAAATCTTAAATCTTACGGATTATTCTGGTGAAGCTTGGATTTCTTTGACTTCTTGTGACTGATCTTCGTTTTTAAGTAACTACTATGCCATTCAGAAGCCTAGCTAATCTTGTAGATTGGTTCTGGTGTGTATTTGGATTCACGAGTTTGCCCCCTCCATTTTCACGGGTGTCACGATCCCTTGCCTTGAATGTCAGCCTTAGACTCTGGAACAAACTAGGGCTCCATCCAAAGTATTCCATGAATGGGTTCAGCTATTACAGTTCAGCGCACTCGGTGTCGCCTATGTGTGCCTAAGGGCATTATAGAGAGATGAGAGAGTTACGACAGCAGGGAAGTTTAGGGGCGGGGGAGAAAAAAATGGTCACAATCGCTGCACATGCGCCGTAGCCAACCATCGATTCTGTGCTTCGGAACAGCCGATCGGAGGCATCGGTGCCGGGTTCGGTTTTACGTGGTATGACAGGCCCCTGATTAATGAGGCGGGGGAAGCAGCAGGCTCTAGGGCACCTCTCCTCCCCCCATCCATACCTTACATCCACCAACCCGCCCACGTACCCACAATTCGTTGCCGCGAAAGGGGTGGGAGTGGAGTTAGGCTTGAAAGGTTGGGGGGGGGGGAGGGGACGCAAAACCTCAAATGAATGAGCTCTCCTTCACGATGTAATGCATCACTTTTGACGACCTGTACTGCCTTGCTTTTTGTCTGTATAATGCTCGCACACGTCACTCGCGTCTTTCATTGAAGCGTGGCTAGAATTATGTTCTCGACAAGCCTCCCCCCCCCCCCATCCCTCCTTCCTCCCAGCCTTCTCTTCTACTTCTTTTTGCAGCCCCCAAACCCCACCACCAACCTCACCCCTTTACTTCGATTCAGTTTCTTATACCACCCGACTGATATAGTGCAGATAAAATCGTCAGTTTTGGTTGAGCTGATGGTGGGCGATGTGTCAAGGGTGTTGTCCATCTTCCAGCTTTGATACAAAGACAATAGTCTGGTTTTTTTTTATTGTATCCTTTTTTTTGTGTGTTCGTGAGGCGAATGTCTTTTTTAAAGGTAGAGAGTCGAGGAACAATGGTCCTGAGGGTGAGAAGAAGGGTCGACATTGGAAATGTTGACTGGACCGCGAAAGATCATAAATCGTGTTTCAAAATGAAGTGTAATTTAAACTGGATTTCCCGCTTTTCCATCTCGTAATTGCTCAGAACAAAAATGGATTTTATCAATTTGGACCAAAAAGATGTGAAATCTCCCCCCAAAACAAAACTTGTTAAGGATTCCCATCAAGCTTTTCGGCCGTTTGAATTCGTGATTTCATCGCCAAGCAGTTTTTTCCAAGTTAATTCCACCGAATAAGACTATAAACATTGTAGGAACTAACTGAAAATTTTGCAGTAAGCACATTTTTCATTTAACCATTGAAGTCTTAGTCGGTGGGATTAACTTGGCGAAAGAGCTTAGCGTTTGATATCGCGACTTCAAACGGCCGAAAAGCCTCGCGGTAATCCTTAACAAGTTTTGTTTTGGGGAGATGTAACTTGACTGTTTTATCCTGTTAAGTGGATATTATGAGATAAGAGTTATCTGGAGTATCCCCCCCCCCCCCTTTCCACACTCTAGGGACTACTGTAGTAGTATATCAGCACTCCACTAGTTGACGCCACCTGTAACTAAGCCTACATTGTAATACGTTGTGGGCCGTCAAAGACACTGTCCCTCCGGTTTTTTGGACTACTCTCAGTTCTGATCTGACTACTTACAAACTAATTACAATTCGTGCATTTTTCATTCATCCCTCTATAGTTGGCGCTACGTTTCCTGGCACTACGAGAGCAAAAACATGTGGATATCAATCACAGTTATAAGATCTACACAGTTACTGTTAGAGTCTACGAGTGGGATGTATTGTACGTGGTTTCTGCACTCGCAGTGGAAAGCAACGTGGCGTCAAACAGTCAAGTTTCCTGCGAACATAATGTGGGACAAAAAAGTTGCGGTTTTAAACCTTTCTACAATGTCTCTTCACCCTGGATCACATGAATCAACTTCTAGACCATTTTTAACTTGAGGGGGGGGTATCAACTTTGGTAATCCGGTGTACAAATGCTTGGTAATCCATTCGTAATCCGTAGTATTCCCATTTAATTATCGGGTAATCCTAGAATCCAGTGGTGTTCCTGGTGTTTTGTGGTCATCTTCAGTAATCCTCGGTGTTTCCAGTAATTCGGTCTAATATGATATGCAGGAAAATCAGAAAATCAGTAGTAATCCGGAGGTTTTCCATTTAGTAATCGAGCAATCCAAAATATTCCGTGCAGTAGTCCACTAATACAATACCAGTATTCCGTGCAGTAATCCAGTAATCCAACGTGTCGGTATTCCGTGCAGTAATCCAGTAACCCAAAGTATCAGTATTCCGTGCTGTAATGCAGTAATCCAAAGTTCCGGTATTCCGTGCAGGAATCCAGTAATCCAAATTACCACTATTCCGTGGATGCAGTAATCCAAATTACCGCTATTCCGTGGAGTAATCCAGAAAACCAAATTATTCCTTGTATTGATCCAGCATTCCGAAGTAAACCACACAATCATAGCTTGTATTGGCAATCTAGTCTTAGATAATTTTTGTAGGTAACGCGATGTTGATCCACAGGTAGTCCATAGTAATCTTTGGTAAACCACGTTGGCAAGTAATCCGTTGTACACTATTTTTCACCAGTTATACCCCGTCGTTTTAAGTGGGACTTAAGTGTGCCACGTGATGGAACCCACGTTCTCTTCCTTTAACAATAACAATAATAAACGTTATTGTAGCACGTGAAAGTACATGTGATCAACAAAATCCGGGGATAAAAGTTGATTGTGCCACAAGGGACCCATTCTCATTATTCTTTATTCTTATTATTCTCACACCTGACCCGAAACAGACAATTACAAATAGACAGACAGATAGACAGTAGCAAAAACGAAAACTAAACAAGAAAATGGGGTAGTGGGGGTAGGGGCAGGGGAGAAAAGAAAGCAGGGAAGGAAAAGAGTGGGAGAGGGATGGTGACCAAGTTATGAGTTAAACAAGTGACGGAATAATTGAACTTTGAAAGTTCCAACACTAGGACAAGTTTTAATGGCTTCGGGCAAATCATTCCACAACTTAATGCTCTGAACCAAAAACGACGTTTGCCATTTAGTAGTGCGACAACGAGGCGGGGGGGGGGGGAGTGAAGGGGTGGCCATGAATAAATCTTGTTGGATAACTGTGATCAGCCAGTGCAGAATTAAATAAGGTAAACAAATATCTTTGTAATGCAGCCAGAGACTTGTACACAATTGTGAGATAATGCAAAGAACGCCTCTGAGCCATAGGGAGCCACTTGATAATTTTAAGATAGTCTCTTACGCCTTCGAACTTCCTAAGATTAAAAATGAAACGAATACGCAAATTTTGGACCCTCTGAGACTGATTGTGGGAGGATTTGATGGCGTTAAAATAAACTGAATCACACTAATCCAACAATGGAGCGTTTAACTTAGCGACAAGAATGCTAACCACTGGGGTGTGCCTGCTCACTTTGCTTGGGAATCCGAGGGTACCCTCACAACGCTCGAGCTAAATTTTCTCGATTAGTTTACTAATTGCCTACTTCTGTGTCGGGTAACATGGTGTCACTTTTTGTTCCCCATAAGGTAAATGAATAACCGGCAATTCCATTCAGTGTCCTGGCCACAGATCCACTATGATCGACGAACTCAATAAAAAGATAAGAGAATTGAAACAAAATATTTACTGCGTACTTTTACAAGCTGTTTATTCGATTTTTAATGAGGCTGCCTTGTCACACCGATTAAAGGAGCGAGGAAACACAAACGTAAAACACTTAACCGTCAACAATTCTGGCTTAGTTCTTGACCGTAGTCTGGAGATCGGCGTACGTCTATTTCGTCCGGCAATCCACGGTCGGGAGACCGGGGCTTCGGCCGTGTAGGGGCTTGAACGTGGGAGGACGACCTCTCACACAGCGCTGGATTCAATCTGATAATCGGCGCAAAACCGCTCTACTTGTATACGTGTGTTGTGGGTGTCAGCCTTCAGTGGGGCCATTTTGCAGTCACAGGCCTAGCCTGAGACCTTACACCGCACCACTGGATAGCAGCCGAGTGCACCGCGGTGCACCTTGCGTGGTACATTACACACAAGGTGCACCATTACCGTGTGTTACAGCCTATAGTCTTATTACGCGTGGAGAAATTTTAATTGCATGTGCCGTTAATACGCCACGCGTGGTACGTTTCAACTAAAGGTGATGATGATTTCATTATGCTTGTTACTTTTTCTCTTCTCCTCTACCGTCTTCAAAACGACTACTCATTTTCGCAGTCAATATTTAAAGAATGTTAAGCAGTGGGAACCAATGAAAAAGCTTTGTTTTGCTTGTTTCTGCCTGTTGGCAATCCAATAAAGACAGATTGTACCCCACAGCTAAAAAGCGAGTACACACGCACCCGCACGACTGGCAGATTTTTGCAGTGTCGGATAAATGCAAGGGGATCCGTCATGCATGAAACTGCGATAAGAAGCGAGCGAACGGGGTGATTCGAAGCAAGCAAAAGAAATCACGGCGAAAAACAAAAGAAGGAGTGACGTGTGTAATTAATATTAAACAACAGCCCGACGCGCTTGAAAACACACTGTAAGCCTCGTAAGACTTTTCAAGGCTGTAAACGAACGGAAGAAAATGCGCGTCGTTCTTCTTTTTACCTGGCAGCGTATTAGTGCACGCCGACGCAAAGAAATTTGTTTTCTCCCTTTCTGTTTTTGGTAAGGTGCCGCACGCGGAACATCCGCATTTTGTGTGCTTCCGTTTACGAAAAGCCAAATACACTAATAAAAAGCACTAAATACACTAAATAAAAAGCCCTATAGGTTCATAAGGTTGGTGTGTCTACATTATTAAAGGGAAACCCGGCCTGCCTTATAACATTCCGCGTGCCAAATTACAGCTGCGCGCAGATCATCATCCGAGCAATTACAGTGCTGTCTCGGTTGGCTTTGTGAATAGTACACGAGACAGAATCAAGTCAACGATTGTGTCGTCACAAACCGGAATGATTCTCGTATTTTAAAATCACAATTTATATTTTCTAGGCCAGTGTCTTATAATTTTGCTTCGGCGATCTATTGGAATAATTAATTTAAATTTTTACCGCATTAGTCTATTAGATTTTAGATCTCATGGTAATTATTAGAAAATTAGTAGATGTACACACAGAGATGAAACGTCATGATTATTGTACGCCCGCAATGCATTTAGTGACCGGTCGTTAGTAAATAAAGTTCCATTATATTCAACAGAAAATCTCCTAGACGCCACATTTTAAAAAGGTTTTTTAGCAAGGGAAAGACTAAAGGTAAGGAAATAGACCTTTGGGGCCGTACTTGATGTGGAGGATCGAGAAAAATGGCGCTGGGAGGTATATCCCTTTAATACCGTAAGCATGCACCGCAGATAAATTTAGCAACTGGTATATTGAAAAGACAGGATTTTTAAAGGAAAATATAGGATTTTTATAGAGAAAAAGTGCAAAAAAAAAAATAGGATTCATCATTCAAAGTTTCAGTGTGTTTTTACTAATCAAAACAAATACAGATGCAAACTTATTTATGTTGCCTTTTGGACTTAAATGCCAGACTGCCTGAGCGGGGAATTGAACCCACGACCTTTGATGCCAAATGCCGTGTCAGTGGTTGCTAAGCTGGTAGGGTTTGATCTAAGGGACTGGTCATTATTTATGGCCGGGAGGGGGGGGGGGAATGAAAATGTGACCACAAAATTTTCGATGATCCCCCCCCCTTATAGTTCCTGAAAAATCTTGATCCCCCACTTAAGTTCCAAAATATTGTAAACTCCCCCCCCCCTTAAAAAAAATGCGCTTTTCGTATACCTAATGAGACTGTCTGCAGATGATTCTATATAGCCAATATTAGTGTTATAGCCAAATCAAATTAAGTAAGTACCTCTCCACACCGACAGTAACCATGAGTTGTAAGGAAAAGTGTCTCATTTTTAACGAAAAGACATGTTGGGTTAAAAATGTTCTATAAAATGTTCCTTACACCCATCTCTTGTCGACATTCATACAATAAGTATGATGATCACACTGTTTGCTTGTATAACCGCATTCATAACATAGTCAGCACCCGAAAGACAAAAGAAGCCAAGAAACCAGGCCCGAAAATGACGTTTTCTTCCAGTTGGTCAGTACGTTTTCAAACCCTCCCCCCCTTGACAAGACCTAAGAAATTTATGATCCCCCCTTTTTAGGGTCTAATAATGGAATTACCCCCCCCCCCCCCCAGCTATAAACAATGAACGGTCCCTAACAATCACTTAAACAAGTGTTTCTTGAATTATTTCACCTCAGTAATAAGTTTAATTTCTGTAGGCAATGAATTAAAAAAATTTACTACCCAGAAAGAAACTGCGTTTGTGGAGACACTCCTTAGGAACATTTGGTTGTATGACATAAAAACAGGATTCATTCCTAGTGTGGTAAACACCGTTTACAAGACATATGGAAAAATGAGCACCGTTTTTTTTTTTACATAAATTAATAAGGGTTCTATAAACGTACAGATGGCGGCTTGGTAGAATACCTAGCTGTTGACAAAGTGGAAAATATTGGTTACGACCCTCTAAAAAGTACAGGAAATATAGGAAAATATAGGGCGCTGCGAATCGTGCCGTACAAATCATCATTGCGGCAGTAGTTCACAGGCGCAAATGAAACAGCAGCATTGCTCAGAATCAGAACGTGTGACGTCATCTGTTACCTGTTATGATAAAATATAACGGACAGTCTTCTGTCCAGCCGAAACGTCTGAGAAGACTAAAGGCCTCTCCAGACAGAAGCAAATTTCGTGCGAAGCTATGCGCGACTACGTGCCTACAAGGTCAAAATTGCAGCAATAGTGTGGTTGGTGTTGCGTTAAGGACGAATATTGAAGTCTTTTTTACACCATAGTGTGTCGGCGTGCAGCCGCGAGCAGCCAGTGTGGTTAGGGCTTAATGTAACGACTTTGTTCGTCCGTCCGTCGTCTTTTTCAACTTCAGAACGGTGCCAGATAGAGTCAAACGGTTGTCACCGTCAGATTCAGCGGACAAAAATGAGTCGAAGAACACGGCAAATTAAACATCGTTGCTTGCGTATGCCTGATGGGTTTTCTCGACGCAACTCAATGGAATAATAACGTTTGGTCGTCGGCGCATTTAAACGCCACAGGAAGAAACTCGACCGTAAAAAACAAAGGGATTTCCTTAACGACACAGACTAGCTTCATTTAAAATGGTCTCGACACCGTGTTGCATGGATGAGTATAGCCCTACTCTTGCTACAACTTCTCCGTTAGCTGTTACTTATGAAATTAAAGCGGCAGGTACAAAAAAAATAGCCTAAAATTCTGAAAAAATTAGGCCTTAAATCACGTTGGCTTGGCAACGTCATGTCTCCTCACCGTGTTGCATAAATTAATAACCCTACTCTTTTACCCACTTATTCGTTAGATTCTACTTACGAAATTAAAACGGCAGGTAAAAAATGGGCCCAAACGCTGACGATTACGCCTAAAATCTAAAACTAGGCCTAAATGCTAATAATTTTTAACCGGCAATTGTGATGGTTACTACTTTTAGATTATATAGTAGAGAGTGCTTTTGCAGCACGTGATAGAGGCTAGGAATACTAGTTATCTAATAATTCTAGATTGTGCCTCAACATTTTCGAAAGTGGCAGAAGTGTACAGAAGACCGGTTGAGAATAGGTAGCAGCCCCTTGTTTTTTTTGTTGTTGTTTTTTTTTTTCATTTTTAAGTTGATCGTTAAAACCTTCCTGGTTTTCAGTGGCGCTTCCTAGTAACGACCGAGTGACGCATCCGTTCGGTTCCGTAGCATGGCGCGTGCACGCACGCAGCTTGTTATCAGCGGTGTGCATGCAGCGAGAAACGGAGCACTTTGGAAAAGAGTCGCGCGCCAAAGACAAGGACACGTTCCAAATCTCTCACCTCCCTTCGTAAAGATTCGACAGGTGCAAATGACAAGATAAACAAACAAGCGCAGGGGTTGGCGTGCGTGAGTAGACTGCTAGCTCTCTCAAAGTTTAACAGAATTATCGGAATTAATAATGGCAGATAGCAGAAAATAAACAGAGATGTCTTTGTCCTATAAACCACGCGCCATGATGGCGGCTCTCTGCCGTGATGCGCGTATCACGTGAGCGTGCTCGTCCTATCAGAAGAGCCGGGCAGCCGCTATTCACGTTCGTAAGTGGCTCTCTCTCATGGTGACGTCAGGGCAAAAATGGTATGACTACGCCGTGAATACCGCTTGCGGGAACTTCAAAGGGAAAAAATATATTGAACAGGGAAGAAAATAGGAAAATTCTGTGTTTTATTTGCAAGTTGTACTTTTCTCTAGTGACTCACTATCTTCTCTCCATCCAAACCCACCAGTTTCGAAACTTCTACATCAACAAACGCGTGTTGACATTTTAAACCCTTAACCCAACCCCAAATTTACAATTTGGTTAGTGTTAATATCTCGTCTGTTGTTAATTTATCACGAAAATCACGAAAATTGTGGGTGCACTAATTTTTACAGGTCCATCCATATGCAACTTTCTGCAGGAAAGGCAGGTGAACTAGTTATAATAAAACTTTTTAATTTATGTAAGTAGTCGTTTGAATTTTGCAGTTTTTTTTACGTTGGTTTCGTCCTTTTTTTTTTGCTTTTGTTCTCTTTTATTTTGCTTTCATTCGTTGTTATACTCGGCGCAATACAAATATGAACGAAAGCAAAATAAAAGAGGACGAAGCCAAAGTTAAAAAAAAAAAGCTGTATTTTCAAACTGCGTCAATAGGTACCATTAAAACGAACTCACAATTTTTTTTTGTTACATCAACGCAGATCAGTGGCAACCTCCCTCACGTTAAGCCCTTTCCAGACAGAATACAATTTCTCTTGACGGGTTTTTAACGTCTTCGGTAAACCATGACGCCATGGAGCCGCGAACAGCCAGTCAGGTTAGGGTTTTACTTTTTAGGATAATCGCTAATTTACCGCGTACAAGACCTTCACATTTTTCAAATGAAATACTTTCGCCATCACAGGGCTGTGGCTAAAAAATTTTCCTGCGGGCCCAAACTGGCAATTTTACCCCAACCCTCCCCACCCTACCCACCACGACGAAATAATACAGTCAAACTCTTAAACTAAAAAGAAAACGATAAAAAAATATTAAAACGTATAAAAATTTGAACTTGGTCAGCTTTTTTTTGCGCCCTCTTCAGTCTATCTTGGTGGGGGTTGGGGAGGGGGCACTTGGCCCCTGCCTCCCTCTTGGTGGGGCTTTCAGAATTGCAATGGTATATGTAGATCAATCCGAATTGGACCTGTTCACTTTCCATCCATCTGTGCCCGATAAATTATTTTGGATACGGTTTTCAGTCTAACTGCCCAAAGTGTTTTTATCTAAAAATTCAGTTACTTTCACAGGTGAGATTTGTTTCACGATTTTTTTTTTTATATTGATGGTAATAAAAAAATAGCACGGTAAATTTTCGTGGCCTCTTTCGAATATTTTTTGGGGAATAATTGGTTTGGCATTTTAACATTTAAGGCTACCAGACGACCAGGTTTCCATTTTAATATTTTTTTTAAATATATTGTGGTTCCTGGGTAATTCACATGGAGAATCCAGCCTAGACTGACCGACTTATTGGCATTGATTTTTTTCTTTTGTTTTATTATTATTTTCAAGCTTTAGTGAGCTCAGACAATTTTTTTGTTTTTTTGTTTGCTTATTACCACTAGGCTGTATTTCTTCGTTATTTTTTTCTATTTATAAAAAAAAAACCAGCATTATTTTTTATTTTATCAATTTTTCTTTCAGGTCTTGTGTGCCACTGGGTTTTATTTTCATCTTCACTCTATTACACAGCACTGGGGAAAAAACGTGGGTGTGTGAGCTCGGGTTGTGGGGGGGAACCGAGGGAGGGGGGCGAGGTTGTGGTGGGGCTGGGCGGGTGGGAATATAGGCGTGCCAAACTGTCAAACGTCTGGGCAGTTTAATTAATTTTCCGGTGTCGCATCGCCTAACACAGTCCATCGTATTTTCCGATGGGATTCCCAGTCAGGGAAAATAAAAGAGAACCTTCACCGGAAAGAGCAGAGGAGAAGAAGAAGAAAGAAAAAAAAAGAGTATAAAAAACATTCTACCAAGTAAATGAGAATTTTCTTGACGGCCGAAACAGTTTTCTTGCACAGCGTTAGATAAATAGAAAACTGCGTATACTGTTGATGTTATCTTAACCTCTTTGGCGACGGTTGAACACGACCCATGGAACCGTAACCCGCAACATCCAGGGCAGAATTTTATACTGGTTCAACAAATAACGAATCGCATTATTTCAAACAGTGCAAAACTCTGCTCTGAATAATTATTGAGGGTGACCATTCTATGGCTCGATCATACATGTTCAACTGTCATGAAAAATGCTAACACTGTTTATCTGCCAGAAAAGGTGAACATTATTAGGAACGCAACGATTCGCCTTTGCATTTTCGCAGCGAGAATCTAATCGTGATTTCAAAGATGTCGTTGCCATGGTAACAACGCTACGTGGATTAGCTAAATCCGACGTCGTTTGAGTAAATGATTGTAGTCATAATCTATGCCAATAAGATAAAGAATTCCTCTTAACGAAACAATTTTCCCAGTCGCATCTGAATTCACATTAATGAGTGTTTTCGTTGCGAGGCGGGAGAACTAAAACCGCCGCCATGTTGGAATTTCAAGTGATTTCTAGCTTCTAGCTGCGAGCATGCAAATGCGAGTTATTTCGTAAACGTGCCCTAACTTCTTGCAACGAGAATTCAGAATCCAATATGGCGCGAATTTCGGGTTTGTCGAATCGAAAACAAAATCATCGAATACTGGCGCCCAGAATAGCTGAGTTGGTGATTTTTTAAACGTATCATCAACTGTGGAAGCATCAGATACCTCGAAACTATATCTTTTTGTTTTTTGATTAATGAAAACAACAGCTGTGCTAGCCCTGGTAGTATTGCGGCAACTAGCTAGCTAACTAGCTGACGTGCTGCATCACTAGCACGTAGAATAGCTGAGTTGGTGATTTTGTAAACTCATCACCGATTACAGAAGAATCTTATCGTCTCGAACTTAATGAAAACAACTATTGCATGAGCGGCGTATCCTGAGTACTGCAAGTATTTTGTGAGCGGATACGTCTTCCTGGAGGGGGTGGCTTTAATCGATGGCCGCCGTTGTTTTTGTAACCATCTTGGATATCAACAAGGCACTCTGCTACTGAAAACGTACAATCGATTATCTGTGTTCGTTCTGCGGAGAACTCAAGATAGGCCGCGGACACTAGCTAACTAACTCGCTGAACCTGCTGCGTGCACTGGCGTGTAGAATAGCTGAGTTGGTGATTTTGGAAATGTGTCACCGTCTTGCGCAAGCATCTGATCGCGTCGAACTTCTATGTTTGATTAAGGAAAACAAACATTCCTGCTAAAGCTTTCCTACTTTATCGGTATAGTTCGAGCTATATAGTAATATTCGCAAGCTGCATACAACGGCAAGCAAAGTTTTCGCAACATTTTCGCTAGTTCGGGCAGTCAGATTTCGGGTGGAAGCGTCAGAGGTTTTTCAACAACAAAACCGCCCGTATCGCGCGAACACTTGACAGTAAGTTGCCGCTCTGCTTTCGGAATTTTGTGTGTCGTTCACATTCATGCGATGCAAATTGTGGGTCGTAATAATGAGCTCGTATACTTTGGAAGGAAGAGATGAAGTTGTCGTTAAGGGCTCGTACAAGCAGCGAAAAAGATCGTTGCGAGAGCGTTGTTCAGCCATTTGCGCGTTTATAGATCTTATTTACAAACTCATCTTGACCGTTGTGTTCGCTGCCTTTTGCCATCGTCGCGCGGCGACATGGCTGCGAGCGGAAAATAAAACCACTGGTAGTATATTTTGCCAACGTTGCCGACGCCTGATACCCAAAGGTGGACCACCCCCCTTTCCTGCGCAGCTCTGATTGAATCTTTCGTTGCCGCCGTCCTCGTTGCCCGTTGCATAGTATTAGGATTGCTGCAGCTGTAACATGCATTCTTGCTTCGTAAGCAGAAATGGTGGACGGTTCGTATTGCTTGGATTCGTTGCAGTGATATTACGATTTTGTGCGCTTTGTTTCGTTGACGAGCAGTAGTCTTGTTAAATAAATACGGATGCAGACCTATTTACGTATCGTTTTAAACTGCCTGAGCGGGGAACTGAACCCGCGATCTTTGAAACCAAAGGTGCAAAAGGCTGTCGCTAAGCCGTACTGAGCCCCACTTGGCTTTACGTCCTGTTAGTTCAGTATTTATGTTGCAATCGAAGTTGCCTGTTCATATGACATCTTTTCTTATCCCTTTCTCAGCGGCATTTGAAATGCACCTGCATCCACTTCCACCATCTTGTCATCCCTTTCGCCCCCCCCCCCCCCTCCCACCCGCTCCCCGCCCTTTACGTTTTGCAAATAGTCGATTGCTTGTAGCAATGTAGCTTTTAGCTACATTAGTTCTGTACTGTTTGCCTAAATTAGGTACCATTTGTCAAAGTATGGGCGAAAATAACCATTGTGTTGTCGTGCCCTGCCTTTCATATCCTTTTTCCTTTCGGTTACGGCGTCCTAAAAAAACGGGTTGGGAGGGGGGGGGGGGGGCAAAAAAGTAACTCCCTAGGTACACCAAAAGCATTTTTGAGCGTTCCCGAATACCCCGAGTAAAACACGCATAGCCTTCGTCTCCAAACCAATGGAACGTCGGCAACTTACCTAACTAACGTATGGGAACTTCCAGGATTAATTCGCTACCTTCTTGTGTTGTTTTCACACAGGTCTCAGTGAGCATACAGGGAATGCCTGTAAGGTGGTCGTGCTGACGTACTGATGGCAGAGAGCGCTTAACTTCCTGAAGATGGTGATCTGGAAAGGGGACCCTATCGCAAAAGTCCGTGCCACTCATTTCCGGTCATGGTAATGTGGATGATTAACATCTCCTCATATTAACGATGATGTTACTAATTTCCGTAAGTGGCTGTGGGATTTCTTATGGCTATTCTGGGGATTATCTCGGCCCTGGGCCACGGATGGGGGGGCGCCCCCCAAGAAGTTTTCCCGGTTCGAACCTCTGGGTTTTCCTGTAGTAAGGTTCAACTTCTAGTAAGGTTCAAAATTGAGCTGGTTCATCTATTCGAGCAGTTTGCTTGCTTCAGTTGACATACGGTTAAAAGAAATACAAACACCAAGGTCAGCGAAGATGATACTGCGGTTCTTGCTTCCTGGCTCCAGAGCTTCCGTCCTTATAAGGCCTTGGCTTCATACGTCCAAGCGAAGGACTGATAACGATAAAGTGTGCGAAGTTCTAATTATGCGGGGAATATAACACCACTAGGATTACAACAGCGTATTTCCTATCAACCATATGTTCCTTTTGTTAAAAGCCGAATCGTCCTTCCGGTTGTTTTAAGACGAGCGAGCAGCAGGAACTCTTAAAAAAAACCTGAGCCAACGGAAATTTGAAACGCTTCAGCCTAATGGTACAGAGCTTAAAACAGCTTAAGTTTAAATCAGCTTAAACCAATCAGCTTAAAACTGCCTTTTCTCCTTTAGGAAACTGAATTTCATCTTTCCTACCTTAGCCTAAGTGTCATTCATAATAAAATATTTGTTTTTGTGTGTTGTAACTGGATTTCTCCGCGTACTCAGTCGGGACGCTGTTCGGGAGTTTTCTGGTGATGGGAACAGTGAGGGCTTTCAAAAACTCACCGAACACATCAAGTCATCAAAGTTGTACACAAAGGCGCGATTCATTTTACGATTCCTCTGCGTGACGTCAGAAATGAAGCATCAGCCTCACTGGCTCTTCGAGGCGGTTTTTTCCGCTGAATCCACCGAATAAAGACGGTGGTCCTGTAGTTTTACTTCGCTGCGATTATTTATTTTACCGTAACTAACGAATAGCGAATATCGCCGTCACTCATAGCGTACCCTACTAAGCTAAAAGCATTTATCGGCCGGTATTTAACTTAAAGCTGCTCATCAACGCCCTTGACAACGCAAGTGTAACGCGAAAGTGATGGTGAGCATACGATGGGTGAGCATATGTTCTTAAACGCTTCTTTCGTGGTACTGGCCACCATTTTCGTCATCGGTGCATCAAGCAAATGCGTTCTAAATCAATGACCTGTGACGTCAATTATGAAGAAACCATTAACTTTTATTGTAATCGGTCGCAGAGCAGTTCGATGGCTTTATGACGTGGTTGAGATAAAATACAAGTCAGGGTAGGCTATTAATTTCTGCAACACTACCGCCCGTCCTTTCCCCGCAAATCGTAACACTTCCGGTTTTTTCCAAATTGGAAATTAAATACAAACTCAGGGGTCGATAAGTTGGTAATGCCGCTTTTCTGAAAAAGTGGAATAAAGTAATACCTGCTTCCAGTAACGGCACCAGAGGGCGTTATGTGTCAGTTGTTCACAGAAGGCGAAACTTGAAATAAAAAATGGCGATAGCGTTAGCGTCATTTAAAGCATGATAACAAAGACAATGCCTTCGGAAATTGAGAAAGATATTCGTGCGTGGGCAGCACCTAAACTTGAAGAACTTATTCTGTGTTCGATTTAAACAGAACCGGATTAAGTTCGTTACAAGAAATGCTAACCACGAAAGAAGAATCATCCGGAGGCTCGCTCGGCACCCTTCTCGGAACACAAAACCAATTTACCTCCACTCGTAAATACAATCCGTTTTAAAAAGTGAATGCTGTATTTAAAAAAAAAAAATTGTTCAACCAATTCCGATATAGCTAAAAATTAATTAACATCCTAATCTGACCAATCATATTTTTTAGCGCTATTAATTAAGTATTCTTATCGTGACCATTTTGTTTTAAGTGACGCTAAATAGTTTCGATTTCCATGACGACGACGACGCTCGGTGTCGTAAGCGTGGGTTCATTGACGATGGCACCCTCTGGCGGTAGCTCGTTGAAAGTAGGTACCAGTTTCACCCGATATTTACTATTGGCAGATTAAGAACGGCATTATCTGTATATTTACAGGGTGGTTACAAAAGAAATCGACAGTTGGAAGCGTTTATTAAACGAAAACTATACTACTTATCGGTGAACGGTTTTCACCGTCACGTTCTGCAACTCATTATGTTTCGCATTGCAAGTCGTAGATGTCCAAATGTTGGCTCCCTTAGTTACACGGCATACATCCATGGGATAATCAAATTCCTGCCAACAAAGTTTATCACATCTTTGTCAATTGCGGCAATTCCTGCTGTTATTCGCTGCTTAAGATCTTGTATAGGTTGGTTGACATATCCCCATAAAAAAAAAGTAACGTGGTTTTCGATCAGGGCATCGTGGTGGCCAACTCATGAGTTCCTTGTTGTTCAAACACACAAAACGCCTTCTTTGTAGAATATGCGGCCATCTTGCATTCGAAAACCATCACCGCTTCTGCGAAGCATCATTAATGAGTTACACGGGACGGAAAGCCAATGGGCTCGAGACTGGTTAAATAAATACGGATGCAAACTTATTTACGTTGCCTTTTGGCCTTATATGTCAGACTGCCTGAGCGGGGAATCGAACCCAGGACCTTTGAAATCAAAGGCCAAGGTACTACCGCTGAGCCATACTGACCCGGCCAAATATGGCTCAGCGGTATAGGACCGTGGCCTTTGCATCCGCATTTACTGTATTTATTTCTTCTGTAATCACCCTATATATACTCTACCCTGCACTGAACCAGTGCTTTCTGAAGTGCCGGTGAATCCTTCCGGTTTTTCACCAGTTTTGCTTAACCGGATGACCGTACAACTAAAAAAAAATGACGTTCAGAAGATGAACGAATGTCACGTGACTTTAGTACAGAGAGAGAGAGACAAGACTCACAGACGGACAAACAGAATGAAATGGAACGTCTAGTTGACGTTGCCATGACGATAATGGTGTGTGGCCGAAAGACAGAGAGGGACACGGAGAGAGAGCATAAGGTGGTGGCAGACGACGATGACGATGCTATTTGGGTGATTAATTTGTCGGAGCAGGGCGCTGGGCCGTTTGAACAGGGGCGGTGGGGTGGGGTCGGGGAAGGGCGAGATGATGTTGTTGGGAGTTGGGGAGGGGGGGGGGGCCGGGGCCAAACCAGCCAACCAGTAGCGCGCATCGGACGCCGGGCAAGCGTGCATGATGGGATTATTTCACCGCCATGAACCAAGATCCAGCCCAATTCCGCAAACAGGAAATTCGGAAATTGTTTTTCTTGGCGGTTGCATCGCCTTATAAGAAAAGAAAGGAAGGGGGACAGAAAAAAAAAACAAAAGGCAAAAGAAGTTACTTTGGCTATTGCCGGACAATTTTTTTCCCGCTGTCGTGATCGTGCTTGCCAGCTTTTCTGTCCTTTTTTTTTTTACTTCGTAAGTCGTTGACTTACTTGTATTGAATTTCGTCGTCGTCTCGTCTCTTTGTCCTGAGGTGTGCTTCATCAAACCATCTTAGGACTACGTGGCGAAAACCTGTCTACTCCGAGATACGCATACTTAGGCTACGAGATAGCATCTGGGGGGTATAGCTACAAGGTGCACACATTAAAATGTAAGGGAAAACAACAGCACTTCTAGTCAAGACAGTACTTTGAGAGAGGATTTCATAGGCTTTAAAAAAAACATTGTTTTCTCCAACAACAAAAATCGCGCGTTACAGGCTTAAAAAAAGCAGTCTAATAGTAAGACGACCTTCTTTTCCCCCTCCAGTGCCCCTTGCAGCTAACCCTGTAACTGGCTCCACCATAGAGTTATATACAATAATACTACGTTATGTCACTGTTCTACACAAAAGGCCGCGACGAGGTGTCGGTGTATAATCAACGTCCATTCGTGGAATGTTGTCTTCTTTTTAGCCCAGTCATTTTAGGTTAAAACATGGGATTAATTCAAAGAAAGCTGAAATTTGGCACATAAGTAACTACGCAATGGTGTATGAAACATACTGAAAGTCCCCTAACAGACTTTTAGTATGTTTCATACCGCACTGGTAGCTACTTATGTGCCAACTCTCACCTTTCTTTGAATTAATCCCATGTTTTAGCTAAATTTAACCTAAAATGTCTGGACTATTTGTCCCGTTTGTCGGCTTTCGTATTTCCTCCGTTTGTGTGCAGATTAGTGCTATAGAAGACAGGTCACTCAGCTGTGTGCCCCATCTACCATTTCGTGCCCTCAATGCTGTTGTGGGATTTTTTTCCAGAACTGTCCAGTCAGCTATAGACATCAGCCAAAATGACGGACAGATAGAAAGAACGTAGGAATAGAGAGAGATAGAGAGATGGTGCGAGAAGCCGCTGCGTACCATTTGGCGCTGAGTGGCAGCTGCCATTTTAGAAAATGGCCGACTGGAGTGCTGTCACGTTATACGAAATAGGGCATCGGGGAACGCGGGCAAAGCGTCCTGAATTTAAGCACGTCCCCGGGTCCGCGTTGATCTAAAATACCAATTCCTCAGCAGGCGCGTGCACGAAATCTCGGGCGTGCTTCCTTGCTTCTTCCTTTATCCCAGGCACTGCAGGAGGGGGGGGGGGGGACTTAGAAACAAGGCTCACCAGGGCTACCCCCAACAACGAATTAACCTCCCCTTTACTCTCTAACTCCCTGTTTAGCGGTTGGGATGTCAGTTCTGCTGTCGTTTAACGGTTGGCGCAACTTGATTTCGACGAAATTACTGTTGAAATGTCCGCGCCGGTATTGTAATGTTGGAAAATCAGAGTAGGGGGGACGTGTAATTCTGTCGATTTCGGTTTTCGACGGAGTTATACTCCACTTAAAATCAGGAATGGAACGTGGCAGTTTCTTCTCAACAAATCAAGAATTGGGAAAGCAGTTTCCGTAAGCAATGTTGAGTTGCTTTTGCATGGAAGGGTGGTATCAAAATAGTTGTAGTCAGTCTGATGAACAATAGCCCAGAACTCATGAGAAAGCCACAGATTCTAATTTTGGCCGAAAATTAGAATCTTGTAGTCTTCTCATGAATTGTTGGGCTATTAGCGCATCAGGGAACAGTTGTTTTGATACCATCCCTGCCAGCAAAAGCAACTCAACATTGCTATACGGAGCTGCAGTTCCAAATTCTTGACTTCTTGAAAGAAACTGCCACGTTTCATTCTGATATTAAGGAAACATACCGCCTGCCTTATAACCTTCCGCCTGCCTCACAACACCCACGCGACGATCACATCCGCGTATTACCACAGCGCTAAGGTCAACTGAGACGGTAGCTTCGTTCCTCGCAACGAAAAACATAGCTACTGTCTCAATTGGCATTGCGCCTAATAGTCCAGCCAGAGTTGATTAGGAAAATCTTTAGAAAACGACGTGTATAGTTACTGAGTCAAGGTTAGGTTGTGCGTCCTTTTCATCATACCAGAGACGTACAGTCAAGGTTAGCGAAATATGAACAATATAAATATTGGTTTCACTGCTGTGATGTCGTATGCATTATAAACCCTTTTTTTTAGTGCCGGCAGACGGTTTCGTACCAACAGAAGGAAAAGCATCTTAAAGGGCAATTACATCCATTTTGACATGCACGTGTTACTTTTGGACCACTTAAACAATAACTAAACACAAGAATTGCGGTAAGAATACGTTACGTACGTCCGAGACGGGGGCCGCCATTGTTTTGCTGGAACGCGCAGAAATTAATGCCGACAGATGGTAGCCATCGATTTCGACACGCAGCCGAATGAGATAGCTCTATTGGGTGTGAGAGCTCAAGCGACCGACGGCCTTACCTGGCCGACAGTTGTAGTGGCCAGCTAAGGCCGTCAGACGCTTGAGCTCTCACACACAATAGAGCTATCTCATTCGGCTGCGTGTCGAAATCGATGGCTACCATCTGTTGGCATTAATTTCTGCGCGTTCCAGCAAAACAATGGCGGCCCCCGTCTCGTGTTTTGGTGTTGCAGTAATTATATTGTTGTATCGGACGTACGTAACGTATTCTTACCGCAATTCTTGTGTTTAGTTATTGTTTAAGTGGTCCAAAAGTAACACGTGCATGTCAAAATGGATGTAATTGCCCTTTAAACCAAGAATGAAGAATGACGAAGTCTGTTGCACTCTGTATGGACATAAATGGAGACGGAAATTTTAACATATTTTTAAACATATTTTGTTTTTGGGTTAAATGCTTGTATGATTGATTGTTGCAACACTAGTTTTACAGCCAATATAATTTTAACATAATCTCTTTCATTGGTGGCAGGACTTGAACTTTTCGCTCTTTCCATCTTAAAAATAACAGGACATGTTTTTTAAGGCTTAGACGTAATGTTTGAATTCAAATGGTGAACGAGATTGCTTGCTTGTCCCAGCAAAAAAAATTTACTCCAGATCCAACTTTATTATTTACCTCTTTCGTTTTAAAGTGATTGTTTGCTGGACCGCTATAGTGGTGGATGCTGTGCCGATATTTCACATCGACATGGAATTCCATAGCTAAACATAAGGAGTCTTCTTCTTAATATGATGAAAATGAGAAAGAAAGAAATGAGGAAATACATTATTTTCAGCTGCTAAGGTTACCTCCTGACGTAAATGGATAATTCGGCTAGGAAAACAAAATGTTTTAATGTATTTAGTATTGTTTAAAACTTAAATATCAACTTTCGGTTAAACATAGGTGGTCACACAACCCTATTCTTCCCGCTTCGCATCTGTTTGCGAGGTTAAGCATCCTAATCTTATTCTTGCACTTATTCTTAATCGTAATATAAATATAAAAGGGCATGAATTGAAAAGGGCATGAATTGAATACAACATTTTTTTATCTTTACAGTAAAATTTTGCACTGAACCTTTCGTTTTATGGCTTCATGAGTACGGTCCTAACTACAACAAATGCTTTTGTACGTTCGTTTCCTAAATAACTTAAAAGAATAGTTTAAGTTACGGAAGTGGAATTAGCACCACTATAAAGTTCTCGAAAAACTGTTAAAATGGTTATGTTGGAATGCCAAAATCTACCATTTTGGTTTTTTTTTTGCCAAAATTATCTAAAAAGAGCGTTATACTGACATTGTCCGTAGGCTCATGCTAAGGTAAATTATTGAGACTGTTCTTTCATTAAGGCCGTTTTTTTTATTGATACTGCCAGTGAAACCAGTCTATTACCGATATGAAGCTTTATTGTTTGGTTTCACTTGTATTCAGTCAGCCAGGAGGGGTTAACGCTCGATAAACCCTTTGAAACCCTTTGTATTCAATCAGCCGTCATAGTTGAACCGCCTTAACAATTCACCTTAGCTTGTACTTACTCCTCAACTGCAGTAATTTTTCAGTATTATTTATTAACTAGTCTTAATTAGTCTTACCAGTCTCAATAGTCAGAACAACAACTCTGACACTGGAAATGCACATCATAGTACATCATTCCCTATTTACTAAACCATGCGCAACGGAGGTTTGCTGTGACGTCACCACGAGTTAGCCAATGACGAACGAGAACAATGGCTGTTTGTCCGTCTGATTGGACTAGCCCAGTCACGTGATGTGCACGTCACAGCAAACAGCCATGGCGTGTGGTATAGATTACTGACCGAGAATGAGTTTAAAGCCTATAATTTGAGGAACCATGGTCGCATTTGCAACTTTCTAATTCTGCTAACTGTGTTTTTGATTTTTGAAAGTTTTGTCAAGGATTATCCAGCAACATAACAACGAATTATCCAACGATAAATATA
>JAHWFP010083090.1:0-24541 GCA_023313725.1 Lithobius niger
TTTCCTAGATTCGAATTCACCGCAGGAATATATACGTGAAATTAAATTAATACTGTCCATTTCCTTCTTTGCAGGCAAATCACCAAGTATATAAACCATTGCAAGGAGGAGATGACCTTTCAGAATGCGCGGAAAAGGTGAGCAATTATTAGTTTGTTGTTTAATTAGTGTGTTCATTAATGATATAAGCGAGGGAGTTTGGGGGCCTAGTGTTGGGGTTGGCCCACTCTATACAATGCGCTACAGCCATTTCCGGTCGTATAGTAGACACGTGCAATATTACTCAAGATGCCACAGTTGCTTCCAAAGCAAATCATGGTTCGCACAAGGTGTTTGAAGTATAGCTCAAAAATATCTGAAAAATGTCAGCATTACTTTATTTATACTAAGTTTAAGTTATTAAAACCAGGAGTTTATAAAATGCAATTGCCGAAGCTTGCTCGGAATGCTTTTATCCATTTTTATCTTCTTACTGCGTCATCTCTTTTTTGCGGCATTGTATGGGAAATTTTGGAACTACGTCTGCAGCTCTTACAACAGCTCATTTTTATTTTTTTTCCAAGGTGGAATGAACTTGCGAGTGTGATCTCGTTTGTTACCACAGCTGTTTGTTTTTGTGCTGATTATGATGAATCCCTTCCTAAAAACACATGAAGGCAAGTTCATGACCGTTTGGGTATTATCCTATTGCAGGTACCTATCTGAAGCATTGACCAGCCTGGCTCAATTCTGACCATGTGAAGCAGGACGGTGCACCAAAAACAGTAACCACAAATTTATAAACACTACTTTACGACTGGAGTGATATTGACATTGTTAGTACGCCATAACACATCACTGTTGGAACCTCGCTGTGAGGGTTTTGCATTTGCTGTGGCGCTCGTTACGTCTCACTGTTCGGGGCCATATGATGTGGCCGATCTGGCTTCTGATTGATGGCAAGTCGACCAAGTTGCTTACCTTGTGTAATGTTCGGTCAATTACTCACTGAAAACCTTGGTGTTGTTCAGTGGTTTATTCTTTCATTTGGTCACTCTGATGGCTGGCTGTTTCGGTCTCCTTCCTCCTGCCGGCTGCCATGCGCTGATGTACGTCATTTTAGCCATCTTAGTGCCGAGCAAGTGCAACGAGTGTGCGGGCGGAAGTCCCGGGAGCAGGGTTCATGTACCTCCCATGGCAAGACCCGCAACGTGCACTCCCCAAAAATTTGCCGTGTTGGTAAATGCTGGATGGGAAGATAAGGACAAAAATATAAAAATTCATTAGTATATTTTGCAATATAGCAAACGTACTGTTTCCAGTTAAATGATTGTTACACTTATCAAGTTAGAGATTTCAAGCTTTTTAACATTTTCGAATTCAGGTGGTTAAGATCAAAGTTGGCACCAAGGGGGTACATGCAGTTACTGGAATTTGGCAGGGTGTTGAGACCACGCCAAACAACAAAAAAAAAAAGGGTGTTGAGACCAAAGAGAGGGTTCAACACAAAGGTAGCTATAAGGGGGATACAAATGTGGGAATGAGCCATCCACATGTAATTGCGGCTATTCTCTTATCTACCAGGGATAGTTCTCCGATACCCGGTCTGAATTCTTGTAAAATTCTTTCATGGGCATATGCTTGCTCCCTGCACCTCCAGTTGTAGTATGGTTCTCCATCATCATCAAGTGGAGTGGTTGGTGCTTCCTGTTTCGAATATTTGTGCGCTGGCTCGAGGTTCTCATCATCTTGAAGATGTCGCTCCATTATGATGGGGTCATAATAATCTTCTAGATCAACCACATTTCTAATCTTAACTTCAGCGGGCATGTCAATGATCTTCACTAAATAGGTTAGATCAGTGTGCTGTCTGATAATGCGGAACGGTGCGTCAAATAACGGAGCGAGTTTTTTCTCAATGCCTTTCGCTGCAGAGGACTGAACATACGACCTAAGTTTACAAGATGTCCGACTCTGAAGTTGGGGGTTGGATCTGTGCTTATCCTAATTCAATTTTGCAGCTCTGGCTGCCTTCTGGAGGTGAACTGGGAACCCTTTCGAGGTCTCTTGCCTTGCTTAGGTTCTCCTAAAGTTCCAGCTTAAATTGTAATCTTCCAATGATTGTGCCCTTGTTGGGTTGTCTGGGTCTTTTCCAAACATGAGAAAATATGGGGTATCTCTAGTCGCTGAGTTTGGTGTCGTTTTTGTGAGACTGTTTCGTCCCTGAGTGCCTGGGGCTGTTGCCTTTGGCACTACTTCACTGCCACAACATCTTGTTTTAAGTAGTGACTGCTTTGCTGTATAATGTAACCTGAGTATCCATTGTTATGGTGTAGTGTTGGTGAGTGTTTGTACCTTTGAGTGTGGCTTCGTGCAAACAACGTCTTCCAAGTTTCTTTTGCCAACTATGAATCTAAGCTTAAGGTTCTGAGGGCAAGGTCTCTCCTTGTTAATGGTTTCAAGTCTGCAGTACATGATCTCCACTCTCGGACTATTCGGATGAGAATTCACTGGCTACCCATGGAAGTAAGTGCAAGTGACATTGCAAGTGCGCTCCACAACTATGGATCAGTTGTAAGTATAAGACAGGAGGCCCTTAACGTGGATGGCCTTCATCATTGTTGGTCTGGCATCTGGAATCTTGTTTTAGAGCTGAAAGAGTCGGTTGTGCTAGATGATGTCCCCGACATTATTGGTGTGCGTGGTGTTCCAGCCTTACTGGCCGTGTCAGATAGGGCCCCAAGGTGCCTTAAATGCAAAACCCGTGGGCATGTGAGAAAATTCTGCCCGTGGGTTTATTGTGAGCAGTGCCATTCTTTGGTGAGGAAAGACGCCTGCTGTGTTCACCTGAGAACTCCTGATCCTGAACCAGAGCCTGGTCCAGAAGTAGTTGCTGCCGGCAAGGATGTGGTCACCGCCTATGATGTTGGTCCAAGAGTTGAAGTGCAAGATAGTGTGCGGGAGTATCTGCCTATTGTTAATGTGCTCCCAGGTGTGTCTTTGGGTGAAGAGGGGGCGGGCTGGGTGGTGCGTCAGCCGCGAAGGAGGAAGGCCTCCAAGAAGTCCAGTTTGGCAAGTTCTCCGCCTTCTTTGAAGTTACAGGCTATGGAGGACACTAACAGATTTGCGGCGCTTGCACCTGAGGTTGGCGTAAGTGAAATGGTGACCGACGGGCCAGACTGGTCTAGTGTGGTCCCTCCCATCATCCTTTCTGACTCACAAGCTGGAGTACCTCCTGTAGCTCCGCTGAACGCATGTAATGACTTGGTGGATGTGGGATCAACTACTTCAGGTCTGGTGGAAGCTAGTGTGGCGTGTTTGCTGTCAGCTGAGGGTTCTCACTCTGTGGAAGGGGACCTGGAATGCGTGCAATCGATGTGTTGTGCACTAGTGGACAATGTGTGCATGCAGTCTTTGCAATCAGTGCAATTGTTGAATGTGAATCCGGACCAGTCTAGCAGGACGGACCTGTTAGACATAGGTTAGTTTTGGCATTGTTTCGGGTACTGACCACTTTATACACATCTTACTTTCACTTTGTGCTCATGGAACGTTAGGGGGGCGAGGAACAAATTAGAGGACATTGAGTGCTTGAGTCGGAAAGTGGACATTTTAGGCCTAGTCGAAACAAAGTTACCAGTGGGTGTTACACCATTACTGGCAGGTTGCAGCTGCCTTGCTGGTCCAGCAAATTCTGGAATTCGGGTTTTAATAAGGGAATGGGTTCCTTTCTCTCTCGTACCCGTCCCCATTTGCCCAGGTATAGATGCTTGTGTGTTTAGAGTGTGGTGGAAGACTTTTTGGCTCACTGTTGGGTTCATTCATGTTACTGGTGTCATTTTGCAAAACGAGTGGGTGAGGTGGGTTGGTTCCCTTCCGGGGCCTCTGGTCTTGGGAGGTGATTTCAATGCTCATCACTGGCTTTGGGGCAGTCCTCGTTGTGACGCTCGGGGTAGACTGTTTGCCAGTTCCCTGGATGTTTTAAACTTGGAAATTATTCAGAATGGGACGCCGACCTTTATCAGGCTTTATGGGGGTGTTATACAGGAATCTGTGTTGGATATGTTTTTCTGCTCCACGAGTTTAGCCCATTTATTTTCGTTTGAAGTATCGCAGGATTTAAGGGGGAGTGACCACTTTCCGGTGGCTCTGTCTCATTCCAGTGGGTTGATCTTCTCCCATCACGAGGACAGGCGTTCCTCCCGCCCAATTATTGTGTCGGGGGACTTTGCTCCATGGATTCAGCGCTGGGTTAGGCCAAGGGGACGAAGTACTGGGGTGCTCCCTCGGAAGTGCACTAACAATCATCCTGTTTGGTGGACCCCTGCTTGTTTGCAGGCTGTCAAGGAACGGCGCAAGGCTTGGCAGCGCTTTCGGCGTGTTCGTTTGGATTCGCGATGGTATGAATTTCTTGGGGTCTCTGTTGAAACGAGATTTGTTTTGCGGAAAGAAAAGGCCTTGTATGGTGCTAGGGTATGTGAGCAGGTTTCTCAGGGTGTTCCTCTTTCTCGTCTGTGGGCTTTGGTGCGCCCACAGGATCAACGGATAGCAATTTCGTGGGTTATTGGGCAGGCTGGAGGTGTGCTCCGTGGTTTGAGAATGGCTGAGGAGTTTAATAGGAACTTCTCGGCTGTGTACTGTTCAGCCAAGGGGCCACCCCCTCCAGATCTGGCTGATGAGTATGGTCCTCAGCTGGATCTCCCCCTGTCTATGGTGGAACTTACAGCGGCCTTGGACTCCTGCCGGACGAGCGGGGCTGCTGGCATCGACAATATATCGTATGCCCAGCTAAAGGGCCTTGGTGTAGAGGGGCGAGAAGAACTTTTGGCTTTCTTTCAAAGCCGTTTTGATGGTGGAGTAATTCCAGAGTCTTGGCTTTTTTTGGTGTTGTCCCCGGTCCTTGGCAGGGGTAAGTCCAAAACAAGTGTTGCAAGCTACAGGCCAATTGCACTGCTCTCTTGTGCCCGAAAACTTTATGAGAGGATTCTCGTCCGCAGGTTAACGTGGCAGGTGGAGTGCTCGGGGAACTTATTTGAGGCTCAGTTTGGTTTTCGAAAGAATAGGTGTGCTCAAGATGCTGTCTTGTTCCTTGAGTCGGGGATTCGGGAGGCTTGGGTAAACGGTAGTTTGGCTGTTGCCGTCTTCCTTGACATCAAGGCCGCTTATGATACGGTTGATGTGGCCTGGGTGGGTCATGCCATGAGCGGGCTTGGTGTTAGTGGCAAGTTGAGGAGGGCTATTCTGGCTCTCCTTGGTAATCGCCAGTTTGCAACCAGGGTTAATGGCTATTGGTCTAGTGTGGCTTCCACCGACAGAGGGCTCCCACAAGGGAGCTGTCTAAGTCCGGCACTTTTCGCTATTGCGATTAATGCCGTACTCATTGAGATGAATCTCTCGGTCAATGTGGTCGCTTATGCTGATGATGTGGCTGTGTGGATTGCGGGCACCGATTTACCATTACTCCTTAGGGTACTTGAAGGTGCTATTGAAAGGGGCTCGGCTGCGCTTGCTGCCAGAGGGCTTGCTCTCTCTGCAGCAAAGACAGAGTTGATGATCTTCCATAGGGGCCCACGCTTGGATGGTGTTATTACTGTTGATGGTATGGCAGTCCATTCTAAGTCCAAGGTTCGATACTTGGGTTTTTGGTTGGATCCAGAACTAACATGGGCGGCTGATGTCGCCTTTGTCAGGGAGGTGGTTGTGTCACGGCTGCAGGTTTTAAGGTCCTTTGCCACAAATAAGTTGATAGCGAGACGTGCTATTGTCTCTACCTTTTTTAGGGCTTGTATTAGAGCCTGCACTGATTTTCATCTTCCCATTCTTGCTTATTCCAAGCGGGCCTTGCGGGGGATTCAGGTGGCATTAAACGACTGCTTACGTACAGTCTCTGGCTGTCTGCCATCTACTCCTGTTTTAGCACTCCATGTTGAGACGGGGGAGTTACCAGTTGATTTGCGAGCTCAGGAACTTCTCTTGAGACTGTGCCTGAGAGCTGTTGCTAGGGGTCCTCAGGATCCTCTGGCACGTTTGCTCCTGGACTACACTTCGTTAGGTCAGGGTGCACGTGATCTGCTTGGGGCTCCTGGGCAGGGTGCTACCCTGCTCCTTGACAACGGGCTCCGAGCGTTCCCAACCCCTGTTATATCACGACCACCCTGTCCGTGGGCCTGGTGTGGTACGGCACTGAGCACTGTGTCTATGCAGGCTGTGAGTACTTTGCAGGACTCTGTTCAGTTGTACTGTGATGCTTCATTTCATCTCAATCGGTATGAAGGGGGTGTTGGGGTCACTGTTCCAGAATTCCATCTGGAGTTTAGCTACTTTCTGTCTGGTCTCCCTTCGGCTTTCCTGGGAGAGCTCGTGGCTGTTTCAGTGGCTCTTGATGTTGGTTTTGACTTGGAGTTGCCACGGTTCTGCATCTTGTCGGACTCTGCTGCTGGCATCGGGTTTCTGAAACGAAGCTTTCATTCGTTACAGGTGTCTCATCCTATTGTTTGGGAAATTGGATGGAAGCTTTTCTGCGCTGTTCAGAGAGGTGTCTCTGTTTCTATTTTGTGGGTACCAGGGCATTCTGGAATTTTCGGGAACGAGCTGGCTGATGACCTTGCTAAGCAGGGTTTTGCGTCCAGGCACAATGTTATACAGTTCCCAGTTGGTCCTGGGGACCTGCGCTCTGTGACCACTGCCATGTTTCAGAAAAGGTGGCAGACTAGATGGGAGACTGGTGAATCTGGACGTACTCTTTTCGAGATACATCCGTCTGTTTCTGTGCCGGCTGCTTTGGGTCGGCTGTCGCGGAAGGATTCTGGTCTCATTTCTAGACTGCGGACCGGGCATGTTCAACTGCGGGCGCACCTTTATCGGCTTGGGTGGTGCACTTCACCCCAGTGTACCTGTGGTACAGGAGATGAGACAGTTAGGCACTTTTTATTCTCTTGTCCCCTCTGGGTAGCTCAGCGTCGTCTGCCCCTGAGTAAGGCGAATGAGCCCATGGCTGTGGCCCTAAGTGTGCCACCACACTTGACGGGTAGTAGAGACTCTCTTCGAACGGTACTTGGATTTTGTCGGGCAACTGGCCGTTTCTCGTAGAGTTTGTTTTGTCTCCGTTCTTCCTTTAATGTCCGGCCATCCAGGCACCAGGTTGAGGCTGTTGGTCTGTAGTGGTACCCGTTTCGTTGTTGTTGTTGTTGTATAGTTTTAGTAATTAGAAGTTAAGTTTAGTATTGAGCTGATGACGTACTGGGTCTTATTGCTCACAATAAATCAATCAATCAACTACCTTTGAGTATGACCATTGTCATGGTCTGGTTTATTAATTGTTACTTGTTTTCTGTTCTCGTCTCTCTTCCCCATCTTGTTTACCGGTTGGTAACCGCTCATGTTGGAGCGGAGTTCTTCCTTTTCTCCTTTCTAATCCATTTGTAATGGAATGTGAACAACACGGAGTGACTTTCTATGTATATCCCCATGAAGCTTGCACCATGTAATTTTCTTCCGGCCGTGGAATCCGGATTTCCATGGTTGGACGAAGCATGCTGTCGAACTGTAAGTCATGTTTCCCTTTTCTTTGTTTCCCCACCATGAGACATCACGAACTAGAAATTAACTATGTCATAAATGACCTAGGCACGACTTTGCAACCCGCCACAGTGTCACAATGCTCCCCGTATTTGTTCCCAAATGTTTGGATAAACTTTGCAATAAATCTCGAGGAAGAGAAATACAGTCCTCCCCCAACTAAAAATGCCTTAGGTCAACTCTTTCTTGCCTCCCTGCACCAATCGTTGCCACATGCCAGTCCTATGATTGCAGACCGATCCACAGAACTTTTTTCCATTTATCCTCTGGTTTTTGTCAATACGTGTAGCGCACGCTGGGGCCGTACTTGCGTCGGGCCAATGTCCCACCGGGATTGACCCAAACAGTGGCGCGTCCCCAGGCATTACACGCTCGTGTCCTTCAAATGTGGGGAATCTACGAGATCCTCCCGTAGGTTCAGGTCACGAGGTACGTAGCTAGGTTGTCATTTACAGCTACGCCCCACAATTTTCAGCGCGTGTGCTATGTTTGGGAGAAGCGTGCCCCACTTCTGCTGATGTTCATGGACAACGGTACATAGGCATGTCTTCATCATACAGTACGTCCTTTCGGTAGCATTTGCCTGTAGGTGGTATATGGTCGTCTCCTTGATGTCGATGCCGAGGATCGTGGTCAGCTCAGTGAAGAGCTTTGAGGTGAGAGCTGGCCCATTGTCCGTATTGAGGGCTTTCGGCACTTCTCTCTCTGACGACCTCGTCATAAAGTTTCATCGCTGTGGTCCTTGCGGTGCAGTGGCTTGTTGGCACAAACCAGACGTACTTGGTGAAGTAGTCGTAGATGGATGATATGAACTTGTTGCCTCATGCAGATGCTGGTAGCGGTCCAACAAAGTCAAATCTGAGGTATGAGAGAGGTCCCTCAGGAATTACAGGGTGCAGCTTTCCCTTCTTCTAGCACTTCATTGGTTTAGTAATCTGGCAAGCATGACAGGACCTAACATACCTCTTGATGTTCCGGAACATGCCTGGTCAGTATGCGACAGCTGTCATACGTTGAGTGATCGTTTCGACGCTAAGGTGCCCTGCGTTAGGTCTATCGTGCTAGTCAACAAGGAAGGAGTGTCGTCAAACATGTGGAACGTTCAAACGGTATGCATTCTTTGGGTTGCCCTTGTGCTGCACAGTTATATTTACATAGTAGAGTAGCTCTTCTTCAACGATGAAGTCCTGCAGAACTTGTCGCTTCCTCTTTTCCAACGCTTGACCAGTGACGCTAGTGGGATTCTTCAAAATATTGTGAATGCGGATGTTTGATACATTTGTGTATTTGATTGTTCGAAAGGAAAACCGTATTTAGTGCCAAGCACAAAATTGTTCGCACCAGTAACCCCTCCCTAGCTACCTGTACGAACATGATGCTATTGTTTTTTTCACCTCCTTCCAAAATTACTTCCGTTAAGTTGGCTAAATGGCCTCTCGATATTTATGCTCTTTGCTCAAAACCTTAAATTTACTTCAAAGCAAACTGGGATTGAAGATGTGTTCCTCGCTCACTGTAAGACTGATCAGCTTTGTGCTTTTTCCGGTATTAGTTAATGACAGGCACACCAGAAGTCGTCCAGTATCGTACGGCCTGGGCACCGAAGGGAATCTGACAAAACTGTATGCGGGAAAATTCGTATTTTACTCAGCTACCTGTTAATTTTTAAACGGATAGGAAGAATTAAATTGCGAGATCCGGCACACTGAGGGATTCTCCCGCACACACTTCGTTCAGATTACAGTTCCCTTCGGTTCTCAGGTCATATGGTACTGGATGGCTGCTGGCATGTCTTTCACTAATACTGGAAAAGCACAAAGCTGACAGTGGAACGAGGAATGCACTGCTATCTCAGTAGGCCTTGATTTACTTTAAGAAGCCTCAATAGCTTACCACCACATGGCGTCCCTGCTTACTACCCAGCAACCATTGCCACCTGTTCCTTGGAATTGTTTTGAGCACTGACCGAGTTGGTCAGGTGCTCTAGCTCTTGCGAAAAGGGCGACTCTGCAAACTTCAAAAATGCTCTCCAAAAAACGCTAGACAAAAGAAGTGTGCTTACCGCGTGTCGGAAGTGTTAAATGTGTATTTTAACACAAATCCCAGTGCTATTTGCCTATAGTTAAATGTATTATGGGAACATGGTGGACAACTGGTCAGAAAAAAGGCTTCTGTTCCAGACGAAACAAAAATGCCGCTTCGTCAGGCTCTTTTGGTAGTTCGTCAGATATTAGGCTTGTCCCCAGTATTGTTAATAGTGCCCCTTCGGATGTTTTATTAAAATACACAGACCCTAATTTTAACTTGATGATTCTATCTACCCCACCAAAGTTGCCGCCGCCAGTTAATACGTCGCCCCCTTTGGTGCCCCTTTGGTACCTCGGACCCTTCTAATATTCCTGTAGACATGGCGACCTTTGTTAGTGTTGCTATGGGTGCTTTGTTTGGCGTAATTCATTCCTTTAGGAGGTTGACGTTTTGGGAGGCGAACGTGAATCGGCTACATCTAATTATGGCAACTGCGTCTTTCGCGGGTACTCAACCCCGACTCTATGCATCGGTTCGATCGCTTCCATCCACCCACCCGGGCACAGTTTGCCACCCACGAAGAGTACTCAGTCGGTATCTCCTTCGCCTGTTCCAGAATTCCACCCATCTCTGGGATGCCCCTTCAAGTGTCTTCGCAGCAGATTCACCGGTTATCACCACACGGCTTTACCAGATCAACAGAGATGACGTCACATTTGCTGCCAAACAGACAAGTGATCGCCAAGGCCCATCGAGACAAGATATTACCGAGTTCATTACCTGGTAAATCGCAGCCATTCAAGCAGCATAAATGTTTTGGGGAAGAATAATGCTGGTGAGCTGTCTAAAAAGGATAATATTGTGAAGACACTTTAAAGCATGGTCCACTTGCATTGATGGCGAAACTCGACCAATTCTAGTAGTAAAGATGCGATAGCTTATCCGCCACATGTGGGAGTAGTCCACTTAGTGATGAAATCTACATTGTGTGCACTATACAGGGTGGCCCATAGAAAAGGAACACTGCAAATATTTTCTAAGTCCAATTTGGTAAAAGAAAAAAAGGTAAAATAGGACCCAGATATCTGGATAGAATATGCGATTCTTAGTCGAATAAAGTGGTCCCTATTTTCACTTTTTTTTCTGCCCCATTTAAAAATCGGGCCCTAGGTAGCACCTTCCATAATCGGCTATTGACAAAGACGATGTCGAACGAAACGAAAAGAGCTGTTAAATTCAAAAATGATGTTCAAGTACATATGATTAGGTAATCAATAACGCGGCAGAATGACTACTGTGCGCAGAAGCCAGTGTGGAGAGGCCTCCGCCCTCTCGCCACGGTCCACCTCCCAACACCATGCCTGCAAATGTCTGTTCTACACCCATAACACCACTGGAACGTGTTTGGCTTTCAGATGTAACTGTGGTGGATGAGTGCTGGGAACATTGGACGTCATTTTGACGTAAACAGCTCTTCCCGTTTCATTCGACATCGTCTTTGTCACTTGCCAGTTCTGAGAGGTGCTACCTAGGGCCTAACTTTTACATAGGGCAGAAAAAAAAATGGGGACCACTTCATTGGACTTAGAATCGCACATTCTATCAGGTGTATGGGTCCTATTTTACTTTTTTTTTTACCGAATTGAATTTAGAAAATATCTGCGGTGTTCCTTTTTTTACGGGCCACCCTGTACAATGCGTTTTCAGACGTAGTTCACTCAGTGGACGAATTCCGAAGGGGGCAAGCGTGCAAGTTTGAACGTAGTTCGCTTGGTGGATGACACATGCATTTCGTGGTAGTGGTCAACTGTCAGCATGTTGCAGCGGTCTGTGAAGAGTGGGCTGTACTTTGCCAGTTCCCCCAAGCTTCAGGGCACTCGGTTCACCCTTTCACTGTGAATTGCAATCGCCTCGTTGCATTTTCGTTAGTCTGTCGCATTGCCACTTTGCCAGATTGCTGCATCGCTTCCTCACCAATAGCCCCAAGATCGCCACTTCCTGGGCAAGTATCTTGGTCCATGTTGCCACGTGCACGCATGGCCTAATGAAATTCCCCACACTGTTCATAAGCAAAACCCATGCTATGCGGGGTGGGAGGAATATTCTGGCAACCACCCCGCACAGCACTTCATACCAACATTCGTACTTACGAGAAATACCTATCTTTTCTGAAGACGTCATGCAACATTACTATTGTGTCTCCATCCCCTCCCCCCACCCCTCTCCCCCCCAAACCTCCTGCGTAGATCCACTATCGTGGACCTCCATCATATAGCTGATGATCAGTACCTTCCTAAACCACTGAACAGAGCGAACAGAACGCACCACTGTTAGAGACCGTTTGTCTCCAAACTTGACGTCGCGCGTGCGCAGTAACGCTGCGTCAGCCGTTTAGTACCTTCCGAAACTGCAATCACAGCTCAGCAAAATCAACAAGCTCAACAGAGCACTCGTTACGTCATACCTTTAACGTGACCAGACATGCCTAATTAAGTAGACCAGGTTAGGCTAATGGATGTAACCAGGCGCGAGCAATGCCAAATTGCAAACCATCTCAGGGAGGTGGTTGCGGGTGGTTGCCAGTGGTGGAACTTTTGAGTATGCGCGAGGTACCGGAAACAGATTCTTCGCTGACGATGCTTGACGTAAGCAAGCCACATCAACGCGGCTATAGTACGGAATAAGCTTAACTTGGTACCTTCCCAAAGCACCGAACAGAACGAACCAAATGCACCACTTTTGGTGACAGTTCAGCTCATTACCTAGTATAACCGTGTTGATGTAGCTTGCTTACGTCAACCAACGTCAGCGATGAATCTGTTTCTGTACCTCGCGCATGCTCAAAAGCCCCACCACTGGCAATCACTCGAAACCACCTCCCCGAGATGGTTTGCAATTTGGCATTGCTTGCGCCTGGTTACAACCATTAGCCTAGCCTGGTCCACTCAATTAGCCACGTCTGGTAACGTTAAAGGTATGACGTAATGCGTACTCTGTTGAGCTTGTTGATTTTGCTGAGCTGTGATTGCCGTTTCGGAAGGTACTAAACGACTGACGCAACATCACTGCGCATGCGCGACGTCAAGTTTGGAGCCAAACTGTCTCTAACGGTGGTTCGTTCTGTTCGCTCTGTTCGATACTGTCACCAACAGTGGTGCGTTTGGTTCGTTCTGTTCGGTGCTTTAAGAAGGTACTGCCTGTTTGCGTATACCGAACGGTGGAATGTTTTTGTTTCTGGGGCGGATGGCCATGTGTCCGGGTTCTTGCCCGGTTACTTCGACCATGGTTTTTCGATCAGCGTCTTTTGCGTAAAGGTTGGGAAACTTCCATTTCTAGTTTCATTTACGCCAAAATAGTTTTCAGATGGCGCTCGCAATCACAAGCGGCAATAGTATTTGCTAAAATAGCATTGTTTTGAGTTACGGATTGCTGCCGATCCTACGTGTTTTGTCCAAAAAATACCGAATAAATGCATTGTTCCGGCCAGGAAAAATTTATGTGATGCCTAGAACATGTATAAACAGAATAACGACGACAAAACAAATATAATACATAAAGTTTAATTAGAAAAAAATATTTAAAACAAGATAAAAAAATATTGATTGGATAATGCTGGACAACAATGCAATCTTTTTCATTGTTGTATATAATAACATATGTCACTGAAGGCGGAATGAATTCTCTATTGTTGACGCCAAGAGTGGCATTGTTTAAAGCCCCAGTATCACGAAAACTTGTGCTGGTTTCTATGTTTTCTTGCTTCTTTGTATTTGCTTTGATTTTCTTGTGTTAGTAAGTAAGTAGCAATTAAGTAGGTTAGGCTTGAGCGCATGGTGTACAGGACCGCGTAAGCTCAATAAACTAAACTAAAATCACGAAAACAATCATTTGATTCTTTGGCGTCAACAATGGCGAATTCATTCCGTCTTCAGTGACAAATGTTCTTATATACAACAATGAAAAAGTTTGCATTGTTGTCGAGCATTATCCAATCAATATGTGATATGTTCAAAGCTGTCATGAATGTATAGCGTAAGTTAGGTTAAGGCAGTAGGGTGAGTGTATGGCTTCAAGGGCCTTAGAACTCAAATAAAATTAACCTAACCTAACCTAACCAATCAATATTATTTTTATCTTGATTTAAATATTTTTTTCTAATTAAACGTTATGTACTATATTTGTTTTGTCATCGTTATTCTGTTTATACATGTTCTAGCCATCACATAAATTTTTCCTGGCCCGAACAATGCTTTTATTCGGTATGTTTTGGACAAAACACGTAGGATCGGCAGCAATCCGTAACTCAAAACAATGCTATTTTAGCAAATACTATTGCCGCTTGTGATTGCAAGCGCCATCTGAAAACTATTTTGGCGTAAATGAAGTTTTTGACGTGCGTAGAATGGAAGATTCCCAACCTATACCCAAAAGACGCTGATCGAACAACCATGCTTCGACTTGCTTCGCTCCTCCAAGCCTTGCTCGGTTTTTTATCGCATCAGATCTTCCCTTGTGGTACATTTCCACCATGTTGTGGATAATACACGATGTGGAGGAAAATATTTTTTCAGTGAACGTGAGTAGCTTTCAGTACCCAGCCTTTTAACTAGGCGTATTAATTGTCGTCATTGACAAATGCCAGATCTGAAAGCTTCAGTGCATCGCATCCGCGTTGTTTTGGGTTCGATTGTTTCCTTCCTATGTCACTGCGTTGTTTCTGGAAACTTTCGGAGGTGTGTCAGTATTAAAATATCAGACTTCAGAGCTTTTAGAAAATTGCTGTAAAAAGAATTTTAGCCAAATATTCCGTCAATGTTATCGATAACTTGAATGTCAAAGTTCACATCATCACTCTGATAGTATCACGATGGTAACTTTATTAATGGCTGGGCGACAATAGCATACAATGATACAAATAAACAACAGTATTTCCATACCCATTTCGTGGGATAAGAAGAAAACCGTGTAGACCATGTGGTAGGAATTTGTCATATAGAAAAAATTCTCGAATGTGATCACTGTTAAAGAAAACAAAAACATTATTGGGATGACCTCTGGTAATTCTTGTTGGATTATAAGTAAAAATGTTCTGCAATTGCGGCCCTCCAGAATTGTGTCTTATGATTTTGTAGGTAGTGACTAAGCTACCCCTCATGAACCGCCACCAAAATGAGGGTTACGCTCAGGCGTTGAAGCCAGAGCCCAGAGGATATAAGGTACACTGTAACATGATGTTGGTGTAGTTGTTACCCGCTGACTTCACCGTGACGTTTCTACGGGTTCAAAGTCCACTCCTGTGTTAATTTCGCAGTGTGAAGTTTTAAGAAAAACATTTATGTCAAGTAAAACAATTTGCTGCTGCTTGGCCTGATGTGTCAGCATTAGGGATAGTACGATATTGGTATCTGCAAGAATCTCCGATAAATAAATTCTTGGTATCGGTATAATCTGTATTTATCGGTTTTTTTTTTGCCATATCGGTATCGGATCTCTGTAAGGCAGCCGATACAGATATTTGTTACGGCAAGAAACAAAACATGCAAAACATGATACCTAGCGCGGCAAAAGCAACAATTAAGTGAGAAAAGCAAAGCCATTTACTCAGTTTGTAATGAAAATGTACCACATGATAGTTCCGAAAGTTTTACAACGATCAACTCTTAAATCTGACTGAGAAGTTGAATGTACTGAAGCCATATGTAGGATTACGAGTCAAAATACTGTCATTACTGCACAGAACTTCTTGGATAATCTCAGTAGTTGAAACCCAAAACAAGAAACTGAAGTTGCATTGCATTTGTATGGAAATTAAACTTTTAGTGGTGTTTTCTTTTTTTTTACTATTGATAACGGATATGATCGTATCAGATCGGATGGTAAAAAGTCATATCGGCCGATCCCTAGTCAGCATGGACTTGTATACTATCAGAACATCTCCGTGGTATCAGAAGATGTGCAGTGCCATTTGGGTCAGTTAGGGGGTCTGCTGTGGACCATGGTGATGTTATTTTTTGCAGTGGCATAACTTAAAAATATGGGCTCGTAGGCGGGAGCCCAATGGAGCTCCCCCTTCACAAAAAAAAAAAATAATTAACTCTTTTATTTGCATCTTGTATGCTTAGATTTCAAAGGAAAAGATGTTATTCATCCCAATACCTTTTCCTTTGAAATATAAGCGTACAAGACGTAACAATGAACTCAAATTTTCAAAGTAAGCAATTGTGACATTTTTAAATTAAGTTTTTGCTGCAAGAGGAAAAACCCCAGTAGAGCCCCCCCCCATCTTCCTTTACCAAAAATTAAAAACACAATTTAGGTTTTGTCACACACGAATCAACTTTCATGAAACTTGAGCAGCAGCTAATAAAAAAAATTCTGAATATAAAAATGCACAAATCCGGACTGGCTTGATTTTAAACAAGATTTGATATAACATGTGCGGGACAGGTGACAGTGCCTGCTGGGTAGTAAGCAAGGACTTCATCTGTGATGAGCTAATGAAGCTTCTTAAAGTAAATTTAAGGTTTTGAGCATAAAAAGTAAGCATTTTAGAAGTAAAAGCTAATTCCAGTTAAAATCCCGTTTTTTTTTTCGAGTCCCATTTGTACCCACGCGATTTGATCTTGTGTCCTCTAGCATGGAGGCCAGATCACAGTTCACTCAGCTTTCGTTTGCTGGCTGTATAACAAAGCCGTACATGGTCTTGAAGGGCTCAAGGTTAAGCTTGGCCTTGTGGATTTATTTTAGGTATTGAAGTATGTTTCAGCCAGCAGTGGCCTAACATTGCTGGTTTTAGTGGCTGTGCAGTCAAACGTAATGAGTGCCAAGTGTTGAATTAGACAATTAGTAAGTCATGAAAAATGTCCAGGCTCTCATTCAAGGAGTTGCAGTATAATAAAGCAGCTCTCATACGTTTCACGAGTGGGTTCGAACTGCCAGTAACCTGATTAACAGGTTAGTGCTTTGTGGTTTGGCTCGCACCATAATGAACGGGCAATTCCTCAATTCATTGAAATGAATTTACCTTCAACTGAATCATTGCTGCACAGGCCATGGCTTAACTTTGCTTTCTATCATGAATAAGAGTTAGGCTCAGACTTTTTTCCTTTGTTTATTTGCAGGATATTATCAGTAACGAAGAAAAACCAGCCACCACCCGCTCCTGTGCCAGCAGATTATACAGGTAAGAAATTAAATAAGATTAAACAAGTTTGCACCCTACTTTAATTTAAACAAGGATTCTTGCATTTTAACATTTTGTTTGATTTTTGTGCCAATAGTTGGTGTTGAATCGTTCGTTTTAGTTGATTCCATCCTTTTGCCATTTTCTCACAATACAGTAGGCTATTACTTTTATCTTGTAATATCAAAGGTTTTGCACTTTCATGAACCCTTTAAATTTTGGGAACTTTCGATATGTTTTACTTTAATTCCTGGCTTCCTACACCAGAAAAACTTTTGGGAACACTTACTTTTTTGAAGCTTTATTAGTGTTCATCCGAAGGCCGAATTTTTCCAATGAACTGATGTCAATAGGAGGAGAGAAAACCGTTGTCCAATTAGGTATGGTCATTCGCCTTACACTTTACAGTTAGCTATTTAAACTTAAGAGTAAGTTTACTTGCTACAAATAAGAAATTAGCAAAAAGTACAACATGTAAATTTAATTTTCGGTTAAATTGGAATGTTCTTAATACATTTAAACAGCAAATTTTAGAATTAGGCTACCAACGGCATTGATTAATACCGAAAAGGGCATGAATTGACGTCAACAAATATAGTACTTTGTCAAAGTTTAGAAGTATGACGACCTGGTATATACGGACCTATGGAAACTCGCACACCATGTGGGATCAAACACTGAATGACCGTGATAGACTATTACAGCAGATCCACACAGGTGTCACTTATTCAAGAATGTATATCCGACTGTTTACTAAGGTTTAAAGGACTGTTTTAATGCATCAAACTAAGTGCGGGACTAAACCTAACATGTAAAGGAGCGACTGAGATGGCAAGTACTGCAACACAGACTTCAAGAACTGTTTGAAACAATAAGGCATCCAATGCAAGTACACAGCCTGCACTTGTCAGAACAAAATGGAGTTACCAAACGCAAAAACAGGTCGTTAATGGAAATGGCTCAGTGTATGCTTATCGAAGCCGAGGTACGCAACAAATATTGAGAAGAAGCTGTCAATTTGGCGAACTACAGGAGTAGGATGTGTAAGAATTTTCTGTTGTACATCCCAGGCTCATTTACCGAATGCACATAGAAGAAAGCTCAATAGCGGAGTGAGAGAACGGACCTTTGTCAGTTACGTCGAGGGAACGAAAGGCTGCAGACTCGTCGATGTCCGAACCCAACAAAATCTAGTCGGAATGTGAAGTTCATTGAAACGTTGGATTCCGGGGGAGTAGAAGTTGAACTCGAAGTTGCAGGACTAGATGAGGTGTAACAGACCACAAGGGAGACTAATGAAGCAACCGGTCAAGCCGCACCTGAACTCGGGAGGTCAGAAAGAAGAACCAAAGTGCAAGCACCCAAACGGCTGATCATTACTGTTGTCTACTTCACTCCATCTTATGACCAAATAGAACCGACCAGTTAGCAGGAAGTTTATAGCGGACCAGATAGTGAACTCTGGAGAATTGCGATGAGCGAAAAAATTTCTTCATTGTAGAACAAAAGGGCGAAATGAATACAGTTTCAGCAAGCGAAATAGCAGAAACTTCTGCTTGTGTGGGGCTCCATTCAACTGACGAGCCCAAACAAGGGAGAAACAGTCTGTCTAGAGATCTTTGTGGGTGAGAGCTAATTGACACTACAGAAGAATAACACTTGGGAATTGGTCGATATACTAGAAGGTAGACAACCTGCCGGTTCAAAGCTGACGTACAAAATAAAAACGAACCAGCATGGAAACATCACCAAATTTAAAGCCAGGCTTGCGGCACGGGGTTTCTCGCAAGTTCAAGGACAAGACTGCACAGATGCACACATGCTTTAGTAAGGACCTTCATAGCAGAGCCAGGTAAGCATAATGTGAAGTGCATCACTATGATGAAGCCTCTGTGTTCTTATAAATGGACAACTCAAAAGAAAACATATACATGCAGCAGCCACCAGGGTATGCAAAGAAGATATATGACACCAAGGTTTACAGATTGAAACGTGCAATCTGTGGACTTAAACAAGCAGCAAGGCCATGGTACAAGAAGATGGACTCAATTCTTACCAAGTAAGGCCTCAAAGCAAAGCGAAATTGATCCATGTTAGTAGGTACATGGATTGGGATCAACTTGTATGTCGATGACACTGCAATTAGAAGGCTGGACGAAGCTTTAATCCAATACATCGGGTAACAAATCGGTTAGGAGGTCGAATGCTTGGGAGAAATCCATGTCTACCTAGGACTCCAAATCAACTGAAATGAAGAGGGATTCTTTCAAATCTGTTGGAGTGGATTCATCAAAAGGCTACTCGCAGATTATGGGATGCAGGACTAATAAATCAACGTAACCAGTCGACCCTGATTGCTTAAAGAACAAAAACAAAACGGAACGATTGGAGAATTCTTCAATGGTTTCGTATTCAAAGTTTTCAATAAGACTTCAATAAGTATAGAAAGTCTTATTGAAGCACTGATGTACATTGCATCTCTCAAGACTGGACATCGCAATCGAGTAAGCATACTCAGCTGCACCAACCAAAGAATATTGGCCAACCTAAAGTGCATGCTAAGATACCTAAAAGTTAAAGGGAACATGCAATGCTAAGCTCACACTAGGAGATCAAGTAGAAAATGGACATGAACTGATCAGATTTGCAGATGCAAATTGGGCTGAAGATCCAGGCGACCACCGTTCAAACAGCGGATACATTTCCTTATTCAACAATGCAGCAGTTAGTTGGAGTGCCAGAAAACAGAATTGTATAAATCTCTCGACAACTAAAATAGAGTACAGTATATATCGCTCTTGCTGGTGTTTAGGAATGCATGTAGGCTAATTAAGGAGACTGCTGCAAGACCCAAGACAACCCCACAACCATAATGGAAGACAATCAAGTATTGCATAACGTTCATTCCTTGCTTTTGAAAACTACAAGCCAAACTTGGTCAGTTTGGAGGCATAGCCGAGTTTGCTCATGAGTGTTCTGTGTATGAAAAGTACCAAACTGTTTCCAGATGGATGAGTTAGGTTGAGTTAGGGTTGTGGTTTTTGAAGACACCCTTTGAGAACGAGAAGAATAGTAGAAGATGCAAGCACATTGAACCAAGTGTCATTTTACTATGGAGTACCTTGAAGTCCTGCATATCATTTAGAGTATTACCCAACCAAGGAGATGCTAGCGGATGATCGCAAGAAACCTCCGAATGGATCGAGGATGAAGAACTTAACGAGACATAGTGCTAATGATATAGCAAACAGACAATCCAGTGCTCATTGACAGTGCAACTTGCCAGGGAGTGTTTAAGTGGCACTGTCATGAATGAAAGTTTGCAAAATCTGGCAATGTCTAGCACTGCAATTTCTGTCATTGCATCAAGCGGAGGAATGAACAACGTCATTTATTTTAACAAAACAAACGAGCCACGTGCCTCCTTAATTGTTGAGTGAAAATTTGGTACGTCCTCATGCAACTGGGAGCAAGCTCTGAAGGTAAATAATATCACTGCTGCTAGATGGCGCCATGTAGATTCGTACGATTTCTGGTGGTGACAATGAGTGTTTTAATTCCATGTCATATTCCATTTGGACAATTTTGACTGTCATCTTTGCATATTCTTTTATAGTAGGCTAGTTATAATTGTATTTAAGTGCATGCTTCAGTATATAACCATTATCAGCTAGTGTTTGTTACACAGCACTAGCTTGCGCCTATTTATCTCGCTTGGTTGGCTTTAACCTGCAATCTTGTGTAATCTTTGGGAGCAGCATGGCAATTTTCACAGTTGGCATTGCTTTCATCTTCTCGCAAGTTGCTGTTGTTAGATAACACCATGTAATGTTGTTTCACCGAGTTAAACATCCAAGTTCAATCCACTGCCATCCTACCATAATTTTAACAATAATACCCTTCATGAAATTCTGATAAATGCGCAATTATAGTTACAGGCTGAATCCAACGGCTGCAATCTCACTTTTGTGCATGTCTAGCTTGTCATTCTGTAAAAATAAGTAGAACATGCAGGCGTCACTACACAGCACACTGTTATTGTGCAGATAACTGTTACTGTCACTGTTATTAGGAAGATAGGCAGTAAAAATTGAAGAGTTCATCCGATATCATTCCTATTTTGGGGTTGATATTTGTCTTTTGATCTCAACTACAGTTGTGGAAAATCTTACTCACTGCACTGTGTTGTAGGAAATTTCCTGCATGAAGATTTCCTCGTGAGTGTTAAGGTACTGCATTACCTCAGTTATGCACTGGGCCTCAAATAGGCGTAAGCGTTTAGCTCCAGCAAAAATACAGGAGTGCTGGGACTCTGGGTGCTCTTTTGAAACAAATGCTAAAACTCGTTTGTCTGTGCTGTCTTTAGATATGCGAGTTCTGTGTTGGAAAGGAACATTAGGGTCCTTCGCCGACTTGCTTGAAGGAAAATCCTCCAAAGCGGGTTGCAAGTGGACGTGGTGGTTGGGCCAAAGAGTGCAGATTTCGATAATTTCTGAGGGTCAAACTAAGCCCTTCCCCCCTCCCCCCCCCCAAAAAAAAAATGGTATAGGAAAAAATTGTTCAGCGGGTCAATTGAGGTAATTCTAGCAGAACGTGGTACGGCTCAGGGAGAGGCCGTTATATTTCCCAAAGCAAAGCAAAGCATTCAATAATGGGAAGCCAAAAGCTACAATCATGATACTAGATGTTGCATATATTACCCCGACATTCGCACCGAAAATGTTGGGAGTTACTTAATACTTAGGAGGAAATGGACGACGAAGACAAGATTTATGAAAACGAGGTATGTTTGGATGCATCTTCGTCTGATGAATCCAACTCAGAATGGTAACTAATGATGCACTAAGCAATTTGATTTACGTACTACACTATATACCATATGCTTGTACCTATAGTACCTAAGGTCCATCCATACCCATGCTAAAAACTGCAAACTTTCATTTTTTGGGCAGTGGGTTTCTTGCGCCAGCATTGATTGTTAAGTCACCAACAATGAATGACATTTGTGGACAGGAAGTAGCAGTCAGTATTCCTTAGAGATAGTATTGTTGTGAAAAGAAGAATAAAAAAGAGGAGGAAAAGCGTAGCAGGCTACAATTCAAGCTCCAGTGATAATTGTAATGAATCTTATCAAAATCCCATCCGGTAAAAGAGCCCGTCAAGTTTTTGCCGTCAGGGTTGTGATAGTGTAATAAAGATGGCTGTCACCAAAGCTCCTGGCCCAAAGTGCAGTCACTAATGTCCAAGACACGCCCACGCCTCGGGTACAAGTTTCGGTTGAATGGTAGCAGTGATATCGATTGGGACGAAAAAGTTGGTGGTTGCCTAGCCATGTTTGTAATGATATTACTACTTTGGCGCAGAGTTTATGGTGGTTATGAAATTGCTTTTTTTAATAATGTGTCTCATGGTTAGGTCGCTATTGTTCTATATCATTTTACAATGGGTTCGGATGTAGTAAAGGAAAGAATTAAAAAAAAAAAGCTTCATAGAACATGTAGCCGGCTGCAAAAACCCTTTGTAAGATGCAAATTGTTAGTTAACTTACCCATTTGAGTACAACATTTATATTTGAGTAAGACTTTTATGCAAGGTTTTGCACATCATGAACGATGAACACTTAGGCGCGTAATCTAGAAATTATGGTAGGTGTTCGCAAGGTAGCTTTGAACAGTTCGGTTTTTTTTTTTAACATTTTACTGTGGCTAGGGGCAAAAAGTATCTTGTTCGAAAGGAGTTTATCAGCGAAATCTACCATGTGTGCATGCAGCTTTTTTTAAATTGAAATTTCAGCAAACGCATGTAAAAAAAACAAACAAAAATCTTAGAAGCTGAGATAGAAAGTACTGAATTTTTTTTAAATATCTAAAGCATACTCTTACGCGTTGTTAAGCCAACTATAAAAAGTAGGTTAAAAAAATCCAACCACCTTTCGTTGAATGTTCCGAAATATTAAGTACTAATAAAGTACTCTTTAAGTATTAATAAAAAGTAGGTGTTAGTTGAATATTAACAGGACGTGAAGCAATAAAAAAAGAAATACTGCATGCCTCGCAATTTTATGTTTGAAAATAAAGACACGCATTGGAGCTTTCACATGTCGCCAGCTCTGCAAAACACATTTTCTTTGCCCTTTGTTAGTGTCCTCACTTGGCGCTCGAGAGCATTAGTCGTATTGCTAATATTGTGTCATGGCTAATATATTCTCATTGGTAGCTAATCTATTCTCATTGGTATGGCTTTTCTTTTTTAGGCAATTACTCCGACAACGAAGATGACGCAGAAGGATGGGACACCGATTTCGATGAAGTATCGGTAAGTGTACGAAACCAACAGCTTGGATTTTTGTAGCTGATCTGGAGCCGAAACTTTCTGAATCTGCAACGAAATGAAAGTTTTGAAATTCAGCATAAAGAATGTGAAAAGATGAACAAATTTAATGATGGTTCTATGTAAGAAATAAAATGGCAGCAATTACTACAGCAATCAATCATTCTGCATTGTGCAAAAACATAGGGACAGAAGTGGCTAGAAAGTGTGTATAATTAGGGTGGGGGGGGGTCTCCCACCCCCACGCACAGCGGTGACGCATGCACACAGTGTCACATTTTTGTTCTGTTCAGAGTATTTCTTTCCAGTGCTTGGGATCTTACTTTTTTCATTATTAACGTTATGTGGGATGACAGTAAGTTTCTGCATTGCATTAAATGCCTCAAATGAATAACATTTAATGGAAGTTTAAAGTAAACTTTCGTAAAAGTAGAAGAGGTATTTACTGCAACTGGAAAATTCTGAAAATTGATTTTTAACATTTCAAAGGCACAAAAATTGCTTCTTGAACAATTAAAAAACACAGTACCACAATCGGCGAACAGATTAATAGTTCTTCGTTAAATTTTAGGTAAAAATTTGTCGTTCACCTTCCTCAGAAAGTTCCATGCACGGGGAAACCAAATAGTCGCTTCATCATAAGGAGAAACTACATTTTCGAAAGCACGCACTGCATACATGACTGATCTACACCCCGCGTTTTTTTTAATGTGCGTCTGTTGTCCAGGATGTCGGCCAGATTCGGCTGGTCAAGTTGGTAGATGTTTTCGCATGCTGGGGGGTTGCTTGTTGGCCAAATGTTTAATGGCAGGAGACTCAAAGGCGAAAATCATTGTGGGGGTTTGATTTAACCAAAATGGTGGACTTGCCCTAAGCAATGTCATTTGTTTGATAACAGCGCTAGCTAATAAAGATCAGTGGTCACGCGCGCGATTTTCAAAAACAAACAACGACCGATCCGATGCAGTAGAGTGTACAGAACGCAGGAAGCCAGATGAAGATAGTCGGCGTTTGAACACATAACAACGGGTGTTTAATAGACTATCGAAAACTTGCAGCAACGTAAATTAGTTGTCAGTCATTATTGAAGTTCGAGTATTTTCATAAATCATAAGCAATGTCATGTTTTGTTTTTAGGTTATGTTGTGTGATGGCACTGGTCACTCTCCGACGTGCTTCTTGAGGCGCTCGTGCAACATTTGGTGTGTTGCTTCCACATAAATTGAATTGCACTTGAACAAAAATTGCCCAAAATTGCCCCTCCTCTCTAGCTTAGCTGAATGCTTGGATCCCATTTTGAAATCCAATTTGTTTCGGCCCTCACCTAGAAAAAATCCTTGGTGCGGCCACCCTGCCCCCCCCCCCCCCCCCCAATTCGTCTCGCTCTTCATCGCTGGACAAAGTATCTTTGAAACGCTGTTGATTCACTTCGATCTTGGAAAT
>JAHWFP010083091.1:536-30208 GCA_023313725.1 Lithobius niger
TTTTTTTTCTTGTTTTAGCAAGAATAACACAGAAAAGAACACTGTAATCACCTTAAAATAACTGTTATAAGAGAGTCTTTTCCATGGCTGATTCGTTTTATACTGCTAAGAGTGACTTTTGCACCCAGTTTCATGTTTTTAGCTTGATCTATAAGAATTTGTTGCCCAAACCCCTGGGAGGCATCACGAGGAGGTTCTGGGGCGGGAGGGGGGGGGCACTGATGGCACTTTGGGTATTTCATTGAGGTCCATGGCTGGTTCGATTTTTACTGTTAAGAAAGACTTGTGTACCAAATTTATGTTTTCTGCAAAATTTCTGCTAAAAATTATTACTCCACTTAATGATTTCTGCCCAGTGCTCTACAATAATAATTGTTCTGCCGATGAGAATACTGCAGTAACATCAAAATCGTGTTCAAAAGGCCCTGATCGGTGTTAATACTACATTTTGAGCTGAACAAATTGAAAATTGGTTCATTGGTTCGATCTCTAGGTGAGAGCAAGAGTTCTAACCCATTTGTCTTTCCGTGTCAAGAATAATGTAGTTACATTAAAATAGCATGCGAAAGGCCCTAGGCCTTGTCCATACCTACGTTTTAAGCTATAGAACTTGAAAATCGGTTCTATGGTTCGATCTCCAGGCGAGGACAAAGAGTCCCAACAGCAACATTAATGATTTCTGCCCAGTGCTCTGCAATAAAAATTGCTCTGCCGACGAGAATACAACAGTGACATCAAAATCGGGTTCAAAAGGCCGTGGTCGGTGTTAATACCTACATTTTAAGCTACACAAATTGAAAATCGGTTCATTGGTTCGATCTCTAGGTGGGAGCAAAAGTTTTACCCCATTTGGCTTTCCGTGTCAAGAATATTGTAGTTACGTTAAAATAGCCTGCGAAAGGCCCTAGGCCTTGTCCATACCTACGATTTAAGCTATAGAACTTGAAAATCGGTCCTGTGGTTCGATCTCCAGGTGAGGACAAAGAGACCCAACAGCAACTTTAATGATTTCTGCCCAGTGCTCTGCAATAATAATTGCTCTGCCGACGAGTATACTGCAGTCACATCAAAATCGGGTTCAAACGACCCTGGTCGGTGTTAATACCTACATATTAAGCTATACAAATTGAAAATCAGTTCATTGGTTCGATCTCTAGGTGAGAGCAAAAGTTTTAGCCCATTTGGCTTTCCGTGTCAAAAATATTGTAGTTACGTTAAAATAGCCTGCGAAAGACCCTAGGCCTTGTCTAGACCTACGTTTTAAGCTATAGAACTTGAAAATCGGTTCAGTGGTTCGGTCTCCAGGTGAGGGCAAAGAGTCACAACAACAACAACAACAACCACAAGAAATGGCCATGCTGTGGACGCCGAACGGTTTGATTGTTGTCATTAAAATTTGTAATGTGGTGAGACAGTTACGCCACGGCCCCAAATACCGAATTTCGTTGGGCTATGTCAATTCTGGGCGAAACTATTGGAGTTCAAAGTTTGACGTTTAACATGGAAGTTCATGCTGAGGCTTACATAAGGACCGCTACCGCGGTCCTTGATGGTCGCTTGTTACCGGATTTGGAATGCATTGTTAAAGTTCTTGCATTGCATCGTGAAAACATATACCACCCAGGCAGTCGTCTGGGCGTCTCTTATGATGTATTAATGTATTTAGGCCATGAAAAGTTAATTGTTTGGTTTGCAGGCGCCTGTGGATGCTTAAAGAGGACAATGAAACCTGAGAAGTTAAAGGGATACCCGTCCTGCCTTGTGACATTCCGCGTGCCAAATTACAGCTACGCGCAGAATTACAGTGCCAAGGTCGGCTGGGGTGGTAGCTGCGTTCCTCTCATAGCTGCTGTCTCGGTTGGCTTTGTGAATAGTACACGAGACAGAATCAAGTCAACAACAAATTCCCGTATTTTAAAATCACAATTTATAATTTTCTAGGCTAGTGTCTTATAATTTTGCTTCGGCGATCTATTGGAATAATTAATTTTAATTTTTACCGCCTTAGTCTATTAAATTTTAGATCTCGTGGTAATTATTAGAAAATTAGTAGATGTACACACAGAGATGAAACGTTATGATTATTGTACGCGCGCAATCAATCATTTAATGACGGGTCGTTAGTAAATAAAGTTCCATTATATTCAACAGAAAATCTCCTAGACGCCACATTTTAAAAAGGATTTTCAGCAAGGGAAAGACTAACGGTAAGGAAATAGACCTTTGGGGCCGTACTTGATGTGGAGGATCGAGAAAGATGGCGCTGGGAGGTAAATCCCTTTAAATTATCGCGGGTCAAAATTTGTTTATCTGAATCTTGGTACACCCGCTAAAAATCATATTTTCGCCTAATTTTGACCGTTTTTGACATTCCAGTATACCACTTTAACCGGCTCGAAACGTCGAGTTTTTCAATGTTGCAAATTTCAAACCTCTAGCTCAAACCACTAAGAAATTATTTGGCAAAAACTAAAATATTTTTAGTACTATACGACATAAATAACCTATTTGCAGAATATTATACTTTTTTAGACTGGCAACATACTCTTTCAGCTCTTTGCCGTGATGTCATCGTGAGTTAGCCAGTGACGAACGAGAACAGCGGATCTTTTGGCCGTCTGAATGGAGTAGCCCAGTCACGTGATGTGCGCGTCACGGCAAACAGCCTTGGCGCGTGGTTTAGGTACATGTTACAGAAATAAAATGCCTGGTTGCCTGGTATCTCAATTTACAACTTCGCCCGTAAACCAAACAATTTTATTTTTTGCATGGCCTTATTTGCATTTATTGCTCTTATGAAAGCCAGGAAGCAAGTTGCTTTCGTTCTTGACTATGATTGTGCCGTCTGAACACCAGTCAAAAAAAGGCTGAATAGCTTCTAACGCAAAGCAAGATCGGTGGAATGATAGTATATAGGAAGGTTGGTCATTCACCAGCTCATTAGGTGACGTCACTGGCAGCGCGCACACTGGAGCCTTTCCGGTTTGACTTGTGCGCATGTGCGTAAGCTGTTGAGCTGCACTGTGACGTCAGTGGAGGCAGCAAAACCAACAACCAATGGAAAACCAATACGCAAGAAGTTCGGCATAGACCTCCCTGTAGCAAAGGCAGGGAGCTCCCGATTTCGAACTCAGTTCTTCTGGTGGCCATTACGAGAATGTGGTTCGAGTATCTGTCGGGCAGTTGTCTTTCCTTTCTTACCCACAATCACTGGAGTGTACTGTACTCTCACTAGGACAGTATTAAAAGCCAACTGGCTTGATAATGCAGGAAAAAATACAGTTACCAAAAATTGCAAAACTGGAGGTGGCGTGTGCAGCAACTACGATACCAGGAATTAAGGACAAGAGAATGACATAACTTTCACTAATCTAAATTAAACACACTTATCAAAGTTAAAGATTCTGTGGCAACAAAAACTTAAAAAAAAAAAATGGGCGATTGAAGAGGCTTACGGTGCCGCTCTTATCACGCCTTGTTGATATAACCGATCTTCACACAAAAAAAAAAGAAGATAAAAACCGTAATCTGGATTGAACGAGTTCCAACAACTCCTATTGGCGTTCAATTGCATGGTCAACCCTGAAGCTGTCTTAGATCTCAGGTCAGCTATGACGTCATCATTACTAGCATTTATTTTAATCTCTAATCGTAATCTAACTACAGATCTTAGTGCTATCCCATCACTATACATTAATGTCAAGGGTAATTTCCAAGCAGATAACTATTAAAAAAACGAAACCCTTGCCAGCAATTAGCAGTTGCTACTGGTTAAATAACCGGCGTCTAAAAACGAAGGTAAATAAGGCCGACTGCCGGCAACTATCAAAATTACGGTCGTTCAAAATGTGAATATCCTCGTTGTGGAACTTGGAAACACTGTTGAAAATAGCACTGGCTAACTAATGCTGTTAAATGGAACTGTGATGTGAGGGTCAATCCACATAATGAATGTTTTAATCTGTATTAATGACACAACAGGTCAATGAGCAGGCAACGGCTTCTCGAAGGGGCAGCTTGAACCGTATTTATTTCCGCCAGCGATGAACATAAACATGGAAGAAAATAATGGAAGTCATTATTAGAAAGAGGTGTTCCCCAGAATCTCGTGGGGGGGGGGGCGGGGAGATTTGAGTACGCTGATTGAGTGAGCAGAGCGAACGAAAATCAGCGTATGCTTAGCACTGTGCGCAACACTTTGAAGAAAGTTAATTCGGTCGAACGTGGACATACACATTTGTGATTGTGTGATTTGTGACTTGAGTTTTGATTTGTGACGATTTGTTCTGGCAGCATGACATGAACGTGGAAGAATATAATGGAAGTGGAGGGGAGCATTATCAGTGGGAAGAAAGGGGGGGGGGGTTGAGCCGCTGGATGTACTGAATGAGTGAGTGACGCGAACGAAAATCAGCTTTGAAAGCTAGTGTGCGCAACAATCTTAAGAAACTTAATTCGGTGAACATTGACACACACATGAGCTACCATACCTAATCAGTGTTGCAAACCATGCATCCATCACCACCCGTGCGTAGCATGGGCTTCAGCTAGTACGATATTGATCAGATTTAAATCCATGAAAGATTGTTGTCTTTTTTGGACCAAAATTCAGAATGCAGAAAATAAAGAATGAACATAATTCCTTCCTAATGCAGACCCAAATATACGTACTTACCGTGTTAAGTCAAAGGAAGGGCTTCACTTTACGTAGCCTATTCTTGATGCAGACCAAATTTGAAGCAATGAAAGGTATAAATTTATAGCATAAATTTAAGCTTGGAGCGAATAGGAACGGCCCAATTCCTTTCTTGCTAAGACCAAACTGAATATACCCAACGTGTAAGTCTTAAGTTGGCAAGAGCCCTAGTCTTGACGTAAGGCAGTTTTAAAGATATGAAGGATTGCCATAGGTTTACACGCCAAACTTAATACTGAACAGAAGAAAGAACGGCCCAGTTCCTTCCTTTGCAGATTTAATATACCAGCGACCACTGTACCCTACTTTCCTCTACAAGCTAGCCTCACCCTAAACCTATTTTCCACTATAGAGCAGTGACATTTGCCGCCATAGTGGCACCAATATGGGTTTTGGGGTGCATAACTACAAGGTGCACTACATAAAAATGGAGGGATAAACAACGGAAGAGCGGATTTCTTAGGCTTAAAATAACGTTGTTTTCTCCAACAACAAAAATCGTGCGTTTTAGGTCTAAGAAATCACTCTTCACAGCATCGGCTTCAGTATGACGCCCTTCTGTTTCTCTGATCTACAGTGCCCCTTGCAGCTAACCCATTAAGGCTCCAGCACAGAGTTATATACAATAATACTACGTCGTGTCAGAGCAGTGAAAATAACGTCATATTACTGTATTATATATAGAACTATATGCTGGAGCAAGTAACTGGGCTAGCTGCAAGGCGCACCAGACCGGGAAAAGAAAGGCAGCTTACAGAACCAATGCTGTTATAATGGTTTTCGTAGGCCTAAAACGCAAGATTCTGTCGATTTGTTGGCAGATGCTGAAATCGTTAGCAAGTGGAATTTTTTCTTTTCGATTACAACTTCGCAGCATAGGGGATTGGAGAACACAACGTTATTTTAAGCCTAAGAAATCCGCTCTCAAAGCACTGCATTGACTAGAAGTGCCGTTGTTTTTCCCTTCATTTTAATCTAGTGCCCCTTGTAGCTATCCCTCCAGATGCTAGCTCGTAGCCAATATGGCGCTATTGTCGCTGCTGTAAACTGAATCCTTGCCTTACTCTACCTTTCTAAAAGTAACCTCAGGGTGCAGTGGGACGCAGTTTTCGGGCAAAGTAAGGTGTGGTAGGGTAAGGAAGACAGATTTTTTTACTCTCTCAAACTCCTTTTGGATAATGAGAGAGGGTAAGGGAGTAGACGTAGTGGAAACGGCCAGACTTTCTTACCCCATTTTTCTCCTATGCCTATGCCTACCCCAATCTGGTGTGACCACCATTGCTTAGCAACGGACTTTCTAATGCTTAGCAATGGACCCCAGTGCCACAACAAACATAGGCTGGGCCCATAGACCACCCCTCCACAAAGAAACTTATTTTTCAACATACATGTAATGTATCCCAGAAGCACACGTATCATTTTTTTCTAGGGGGGGGGGGGAGGGGAGAGAGGGGCAAAGAAATCAAAATAGGTTCCGAGAAGTTAGTTAAGGGATCTAAGGAGGTGAGTGCTGTAAGTCTGTCGGAGCCCTGTAAAACAACAACTTATTTTAGCGTCTTGCTGTCGTCCCACCAACCCCAGGGGTACGCCACTAATGTATGCCTAAGTTTCTTAGGAAACATTTATTTAATTGTTTGGCCAGATTCAGGTCTGAGTTGATTGCATGTCTCAACCCTGAACTGCACCCAACCAATCTTCCAGAATTATACAAAGCAAACTGGCATAGTCTTCTTTACATCTAAACGGGGTAAAATTAGTTTTTACACTTAAAGGCACATAAATCCCTCCGTTCTGGCTGCTTTACTCTGCGTCACCTACGCTAAAATATAGTTCAAAAGACCGCAGCGTGCATTGCTCTACGACACTAGTTAAACTCATTTCGGGGCCGCGGCAACGTGACACATCGTACGACCAAGTCGCAAACATGAGCCAAGGATTAATTATCCTTCCTCCAGGGCCGCGGCTTGCCAGCGATGTGGCGGGAGTTATATACCGCTCGGACCGAGCCGTTTAAAACAAGCATAATAACAATCACGCGCCACTACTGACATATGCATCGAGCGAAACTGTTAAAATATACCGGAGGGAGTTATGTGCCTTTAAGTTTTAAAAAGTAAAACGGAGTCTGAAATAGGTTTTCTGATCCGAAACGTTTTCCACAAGCTCTAAGTGATGCAAACATTTCAATGACATTATCTGTGTTCATTTTATTTACTCTCACACTCCCAGATACTGAGCAAACTAAAGCCATTTAGCCTTTCAGCTGACACAGTTTTTAATTAGTTTCAATTTAGAAATCTTAACGTCTACGAGAGCATATGATGGGAAGGGCTTCAGATTTTTACCTCCGAGGAGGAATGGAACTTGAGCCTTTGCACAGTCTGACTCGATCCGCAGTCGGCGTGTTTACAGCAGTTGTATTGCAGCCAAAACAGGCCCTGCGTGAGGTCTGGGCCCTTACCTTCCCTACCTGTATGTCACGCCACTGACGGTCCCTCAGCGATATCTGTTTCGTGTAACGTATCTAGGCGAACGAAAGCACTCGAGACTGAAATGACATAATCTGGCGACTAAGGTGATGTAACCTGGCGCCACTGCTGCATCTACAAAGACAGCGACGCTGAACTCTCACTTGAATAAGTGTTTGCGCATGTGTAGGATTGATAAGAAATAGCTAAGAATGTGTAACGAAAACACCATCGTCCAGGGCCCTGTAACCTGCACCCTGTCAAAAAGCAGGGTAAAGTGAGGATAGTTTTTGGAGGAAACTAGGTTTTATCCTACCTTTAGCCAAAGGGCGAGGTAAGAGATCACTGAGTTGATGGGGGTTTCCATTACATATCCTTGCCCATTTATTATCTGTAGTCCTAACACGTACAGTACACACACTCACTGAGGTCATAGTTAATCACACGTCATCTACATAGCCTGTGGTTCTGTCGTTAACAACAGGGGTCAAACCAGTTGGGGCTAGGTAAGTTTCTATTGCATCTGCTCCCGTTCCCTTACTCACCCCTAGCGAGCTAGGAGCGTCCAAAAAATTCCTGCTTTCTTTACCCCCCTGTACCTTACCCTGGGCGAAAAATGCGTCCCCACTATATCCTGAGGGTTGATCTACTTTTGGAAAACAATGATAAGGCAAGGTTTCGGTGTAGTGGTAACTAAGTTTTTAAAAACCCCAGGCAGGCCAATTTATAACTATGATCGCTGTATGTTTACATGGTGTTCGAACTTTTTCTCTGCGGGCTTTTCGCACAGGCATTTTTTGTCCGATGGACATTTCGTCCCACGACTTTTTGTTCCATGGACATCTCATCCCACAGGCTGTCCCCCTATGATTTATCCCTTGACTGTTGGAAGGAGTTTTTTTGTCACTACTTTTTTTTTGCAAGAATCAACACAACAGCCTACCTGTGCACACCCGATAATGCTGGCACAGATTTTCTGGCAGTTCTGATTGGAGATGTCGTAGGATGTTGATCACTTTCTCGCGAAACACAGCCCCCAACAGTTCTGATTGCGTACTACATGTACCGCTGCCAGATGTGTGCTCATGTATGGTTCATTCTGCTGGTGAGCATTTTTTTTTTGGGGGGGGGGGGGAAGACGAACAGTCCAGAGACAGAGATCGAAAAGTTCTGAACGAATTGTCTTGTGGGGATAAAAAGTCCTACCTTCATTTACACACCAAATTTAGGATTGGAGTGAACCCATGCCACTGAACAGCTGTCAAGCTAATCCCACCGCACTATAATCCTTCAGACATTAAATGAAAAACTTGACCATTGCTACCGTATCATTGGTCAGGTTTTTTCATTTAACTATTGAACTATGAGATTAACTTGGCGGTTGTTCATTGGAGGGGGTGATATCACTACTTTCAAGGGTGAACACTTTTTGGTCAGTACATGGGTTAGGTTTTTTTACACCAAAGCTTGGCGGCAGCCCTTTTTACTCTGATATCACTAATTTGATTGGCTAAAACTTGACAGGTTCTTTCACTCTTGTGGGTTTTGTTTTTGATAATACTTACGCTTGATAATACTCAGCATCGGCATCAACCAGTTTTGTAGAGCAACAATTTAGGCACATGAGAAACATTCAACCATGCAGAGTCAACAATTTCGTCACGCTACTCATTACTGCCACGCAACAATGCTTGGGCGCGCAGAAAGTAACATTGTTAGCCAGCGAAGAAAAGGTGTCATTCCATGTTCACCATTGACCGTGCGACGGTCAACCGGAGGTAGTTAGACCCCCTCCCGGGGAGCATCGGCTTCGGACCGACCATTTGTTTTTTTGCGCGGTCATGCCTTTCGTCTAGGTTGGTCTGCATCGTGTGTGAGGCTGGGGAAACAGTATATCACTTCTCTTCTGCTTGTGCTGAGGTAGGCCCTGCTAGCTAAGTTTGATTTTAGGAATGATCTTCGATTGGCTCCTGGAGTTCCTCCCCACTGCACTGGTTCCCTTCTACGTTTTTCGTGCTATTTTGCCTTTTGCCGTGCGGCGTTCAATGTTTTACCTGTTTGCATTAAATAGCTAAAACATTGAATTGTTTTCTTCATTTGGCTTATGCTTGACGATGCATATTATTTTGTTTGAGGATGCTATTTTGCTTATGCTTGAGGAGGTTTCTATTACTTGTTTGTTTGTAGTAGAGCTCATGGCGTCGGGCTCTTGTCCTTCAATAAAAGTCAAACAGTTTATACATTATTGAGAATTAAAATGAAACGATCGAGGTTTCAACTTAAATTCTACAGTTTAAAACAAAATGGAACTCTTGAATTTTGACGCCTCAGGCTCACAGTCTCAAAATAGGGCGGTTGAGATTACTAAATTACTTATTTATTATCATAATAAAATGTTCACTCCCTGATTGAGTAAAAGCCCACAAACAGTAAAATGAAGACATAGAATTTAATTTTCGGCAAATTATTGCTTGCCTTGGTCACAATATAAAAAGAATAAACAAATAAAATTAGCAGGTGAAGCCAGAGGTGCGTCTGTTCACACCCGCCTAACCCCTGAATTTAATTTGTGTATTGTTTATATATTGTGACCAAGACAAGCAATAATTTGCCGAAAATTAAATTCCTTGTCTTCATTTTGCTGTTTGTGGGCTTTTACTCAATCAGGGAGTGAACATTTTATTATTACAACCTACATCGCCTGCAAAGTAAACTTGTTGGATACTTATTTATTTTTTGAATGGAGACTTCTTGACTTGGATTGCATTGCTTCAAAACATAACACAAAATAGTTGGAACTTTGTGGCCTCGACTACTTCCTGCAGCAATGGAAAAGAAACTATGATGAGATGGAAACATTAGCAAACAAATTTATACCCTGGGCACCATCTGTTGTCGCCGCTGGAAAGCTACAGTGACAATAACAAGGTCAGCTGAGATGGGAAGTTGTGCAGGCACGGGGCGGCTCTGGAAAGGTACAGTGCGAGCACTAATGGGGCTAAAATATGCTACAATGGAAGTCCTGGAATGTTCTGTCATGCGAGCCTTGGATCGGTTAAAAGTATTACAATAAACTAGTGGGGGTGAGGGGGCTCAGGGATAGGCAGGCACTGAAACATCGTACACTATACCTGTTCAGCCAGCCGTACGTAGCACGGACTCCAATACAGAAAACAAAAGTGAACTCGTTTGATGCTTAAGGTAAGGTTTCACTTATCTGAAGACAAAACAGCCAAGCAACACAAATAAACTTTCCTGTAAGTTTCAGATACTGCAGTGTTACTGTACTGTTTAGTCCACGTCAAACCTTACTGCTGTACTCAAAATATTTTTACACACGATTCATCAGTTAATTGATGCATTCTGTTGGCTAAACGACATCGCTGGAAAATGTTAAAAAAAAAAATAATAATCGTCTTGATGGACTTAGCTGTTCAGGTAATTCAGACGTTCGTGCGAGTTCAAGTTGAAAACGTAGAAATATCCTGGAAAGTAATAACGAAATTCCATGCCTGGAAAAGTGTTTAGAAATCTTGGAAAATGATAATGTGTCATCAGTAGGGTGATGAATGGAATGTAACGTTACTGAAGAAAACTGAAAAAATGTAGTCAAGAATGTAGTCGAATGTGTAGCCTTACCTTATTCTTCCTTTGTTCGGGCACAAAGTTTTAAAATTTGGGCTCTAGCTTTACTTGTATCTACGCGTATAATGGTTGGATACAGCAGTAAGGTTTCACGTGGACTAAACAATGTAGCAACACTGCAGTATCTGAAACCTTACAGGAAAGTTTGTTTGTGTTCCTCTGCTGTTTTGCCCTCGGATCAGTTAAACCTTACCTTAAGCATCAAACGAGTTCGTTTTTGTTTTCTAATTCGTGCTATTTTGGCGTACCATGCAGTTTAGATCAGCTTGTTTTAATGCTTTGTATCTTTATCAATTATGGTTGACTCAAACTATGGACTTAAATACTATCACACTACGTGCTCAAACCATGCTCAAACCAACATGGAAACGAACCCTTTGATCTTCAGTCTACGTCTTGTAGGTGGCGTTTGCTGATTGGCATTGTTGAATAACAACAATGTTTAAAACAATGTAAACAAATCAATCTGTTAGTTTAGAGTTCCCTAACCCCTGAACCACTTGACCAATTAAAACTAAGGCCTTTGGAAAGGGCACATCTACAGACCAATATCGGTAAAACGAGCTTTATAAGACAAATAGTTTAATCTGTAGAGGTCATAGTAGAAACGTGTCGTGCCAACAAGAACAACCACAACAAGAATAGAAGCCAAAAATGAAAATCACCATTCCAGCTCAAGTCCAGATTCTGCGATGTGACAATCCGAATAATATAAGTTCGGAAATAATATAAAACTTTGAGTGGAAAACATTGAAAGACAGCAGAGAAATTAAGCATCGAAATTGTCGGCTTTAGCATGGTAGCTTGATGTCAAACCTTAGAGTAAAGGCTACCTACCGCCTTTATTTATAATTACACAAGAGATAAGGGAGCAGGCAACGGCCCACGGTCCACCGGGGGAGGGGGGGGGGATGAGGCTTAATGGCGCGTCGACAGCCAGATGCGCTGATATTTCCACCACCATGAACATGGAAGAATATATATAATGGAAGTGATCATTAGAAAGAGGGGATCTCAGTCACTGGATGCGCTGATTGAGTGAGCGAAGCGAACGAAAATCAGCGTTTGCTAGCCAGTGTGCGCAATAGTTTGAAAAAAATTTAACTCGGTCAAACATTGACATACACTTGAGCTAGCTATCGTACCTAACCAGTGTTGAATCCACGGGTTGCAGCTTCACGGCTTCAGCGCGGTTTCTGCTAGTACTTCATTAACCGAGCAAAAAACGGCTTCGTCGTTTAGAAAAAAAAAACATTAGAGCTCGTGTCCCCATACTCACAGCCGTGAAAGGTACAGGAATAAAGACGGACTAGAGTTCACTCGAACGCAACGAACTATAATTTGAACTTCAATACCAGGAAACAAGGACTGTTTTTTTTTTTTATCAATGGCTATGTCAGAAAGAAAGCCCAGTTTATGTTTGAAAAGTTTAATGTTTCGGTGTTTGGGCGTGCACGTCTAATTTGTGTATTATGCAGACTTTTTTTTATATTTGTTTGTGTTTGTTTCATACATTAAGTCTCTTTCGTGTGTATAATTTGTATAATTTGTGTGCATTTATAATTTGTGAAACAAGCAGACTCCTAGTTAAGGCAGTTTTTGGCCTGTGTTTGTATTTGAAGGTGGTTTGAAGTGGTTATTTCTAGTTCATTTGAGTAATTACGTGTTCATTTTGTGTATGCATTTTTATCTTTCAATTTTGTAGTGTTTTGCTGTTTATGGCGTCTATTTTGTGTGTGTTTGCGGATTTACGTTTTGCGAATTGGAGTTCAAATTATAGTTCGTTGCGTTCGAGTGAACTCTCATCCGTTTTTATTTGTGTACCTTCACGACTGTGATTATGGGGATACGAGCTCTAATGTTTTTTTTTTATAAACGGCGAAGCCGTTTTTTGCTCAGTTAATTTGTTGGCTTTTTTCGCTTCCATTTTATTATAATTACTACGGTCTAGTCTATCATGTGTCCAGTGTCGATCGAATTTTGTTTTCGATAAAACGGAACATTAGAAATGCGTACTTGTTCAGGTTCCGCTGATGGTTTGTCCCATGATAAAAGTTTGATGGCAACACATTAGCGTGTTTCTAGATTTAGCATGCGTCATCTCGATGAGTAGCCTAGTTGATTCTGGATTGTTGCAGTATCACGGCAAACAATCGCGGAAACAATTCAACTGGCTTCCCGAAGCCCGCATTGAAAAAGTAAATAAGTCACTTAGTCATGTCGGCCGCCCAATTTTGAGAGGCCTCAAAATTTAAGACTTCGCACCCTACGGTTTAAAACTTGAAGATTAAGGAAAAATCAAGACCATTTAATTTTGGTTCTTCACAACTAGCTAGCTATAACTCAAACAACGACAATGTTAGTTTCCTGGCACCCATAACCATAATTGTTGCATCTTGTTCGAGGGAGCTATAATCCGATATTGTGCGCCTCGCCTAATGTAACCCCATTGTTATGTTGCAGCATTGTAACATTTTGACATTGTTAGCCCCGGCCTCCCCAGCCTCCTCCTGTCCACTTTTCTGAAATTCTCGTGCGCAAACGAACTCTAAAATATACACGGCCTACGGGCCGTGTAAATAATGTAACATAGTACTTTAAAATTATAGGCCAACATATTTCATTGTATTAGGAACAATACAAGGTACTTTGATGTGCTACTGTTTGATGAATGTTAACAATGACTGGCTGCATGACAGTTGTTCTGGTCAAGGCATCGCGCTCATGATGCCGAAATAATTGAGATCATTTTTGTAACGTGATTATTGTTCGCCTTGGCTGTTTTATTCAGTGCCTTAGGGCTTCGGGCAGATGACCAGGAGTGGTTAACGCTCGTTAAACCCTTTGAACCTTTTTATTCAGTACGCCTCAGTCCAAAGGATTACCCCAGACAACAGCAACATTGCAAATATGTTTTCTTAATGTAATTTATTGTTGCTAGCCAATAAAAGTTCCCATGCTTTCATAAGCAATTAATTCAATTTTTATAGCATACTTCAAGGGTGTGCTCTGAATTTGAGTAACGCTATGTGCTGCGCTAACACGAACACAATGTTGCGAGAGGGAAAATGTAAGAACTAGCCTCTAACTCCCACGTAGTTTGAGGCTAAAAAAGCCAAAGGGTAAAATGCCATAGTAAATTTGCCCTGTCTCGTATTTCAACAGGCACGGTCTGAATTTCACCGGATAACGACTTTCGTAATGATTGTTTTTTTTTACCCCTAAGGCTGTTTTCCCGTGGCTTTTATTTGGATTTTTTCTCCCACGGCCTCTTCCTTTTCTGCCGCAGCTTTTTTATTTTTTATTTTATCCAAGGCTATGTTCCCCAAGGAATGTCGGATCAGCAGGAGAAGGGGGGGGGGGGCTCTTTAGATGTTTATAAAGTTTGGTTAATTATTACGAAAGTCTTACAGGGACCTTAGGTAATCTAAAGACACGAAAACACTATATATGAACACAAAAAGTTGTTCGGACCCCAACAAAAAATTCATAGAATTAATAGCACATAGTAACCTCAGGGCCGAAAATAAGGCTCCCCATTCCCGTAAATTCCTAGATCCCTTCCCCGTTTGAGGTTCATGAAAAGATATTTTACGAAGTAGGTTAGTATACCCTCATGGTTACAACGACTGTCTAATGTGCAAGAGTCGCTGGGTCGACCCCGACTTCAGCCCCCCCCCCCCCCCGGCCTTTTCGAGAAGAGAAGGACCCTGAGATGCCTCGTGCTCATGTCGATTGCTGCATCTGAAAGATCCTAGGAATTTCCGATTGGTACAACCTAGCAAAATTGTCCCTGTCGCCTTCTGACGCCATGCCTTGGCGGGTGGCGCGACAAATCTCGCTAGCGCCCTTCAATAATGCTGAGTGCAGTAGCACTCATAAAAATCCTGCGTTAATTGTTTGCTCGGTGTTGTGCTGAGTGCAGTAGGTTATCACGATTCACCTCTTATGATAGTATTGTAACGGGGGGACACCTGTGTATACACAAGGAAATACACCGATAGCCTACTCTTGACTACTGTTGCTAGGCAGGCGGCTCGCTATGAATGGAAAGTGCGAGAACGGCGTTCAAGTAGAGTTTAGTGCACCGGGAAAGATTGCTTTGATGATCGTACCACACGATCCATTTTTTTTCCTCCCACTTATCAAAAAATGGTGCAGATCGTTTTACAAATGGGGAAGTTTAAATGCATTGCGATGACCGCGAAAAAAAGAAAAAAAAACAAGAAAAAAAACATCAATCTGAAATGCATCGCCATCTCCTTTTTCAAGGTCGATTACTTTTAAATTTCTCAGCTCTTCACATTTTACACCAGCACTACCTGAATAGTAGGTATAGTGACGTCATACTCAAACCTTCAAAAGCGTAAACTATGACTACTGGGAAACCTCTTCTAGCAAGTTTTGCGTTCCGTTTCGTAAACAAGCGTTGTCGTCACTTCCACTGTCGACATAATAGAGCGAACTCCGCTTTCTTTGCTGCTTGGCTGTTGCCAAAAAAGGGCGGCCTTTGAAAGTAGTGATATCATTCTACCAGAAAAAGGCAGCCAAGGTAGCTTGATACTTAGCTGGGGAGTACCATGAAAACGTTATTGATGCATCTTTCTCTCTACGAATGGTGGACACTCATCCTTTAAATAGTGTAGTTTCAAACATCAAAATCGGTCGACGAGAAGTGAAAATATCTTCAATTTGGTTTATTACCGATCTCTCTGGATCTTACCTACCTATCCCGATTCCTACCGATATTGCAAATGTCGGTAAGGAATTACGTCAGGCATTCTGAATCGATAATCGGGTCGTCTCAGTCTTACAAAATATACGCTTTTAGTTGCTTGCAGTTGACAGACACAGTTATGTCTGCTAATGAGGCTGCCACACAAAGGGTCAAAGAGTTTTAGCGAGCCTTAACCGCAGCCGGTCATCTGCCCGAGGCCGGCTCCTTTTCATCAACAATCCATATTTAAACAATCGGATGCCTTTAACAAATAGAAACGGCCTCGCTGTTTTGTTGTTGTTTGGATTTTGGCTCTTGCCTCAACCCCATGTCCAATTTCAGATTTATTATTTTTTTTTGATAAACCTTGTTGAGACTGGCGTGTTACTGCATGCAAAGTGTGGTTTGAATAGTCCTTGTGGATTTCGCGTGATGCGCGGTCCAAGATTACATTGGAGTGTGATCATAGCGGAGCTACGCCCCCCCCCCCCCCAAAAAAAAGCCTAGTTCTGTTCCTGCCTGTCTCTTTGCATCAGCAACGTTTGTACGATTAATTCCCAGGAATGCCGGTAAAGCTTTACCACTGATCTAACTTCACTCGCCCATACCGTAGATTAGAAAGTTAAAGGGACACCCGGCCTGCCTTATAACAGCCACGTGCAGATCACCATCCGCGCATTTACCAGCGCAAAGGTCGGCTGCGGTAGTAGCTGCGTTCCTCGCAACGAGGAACGAAGTTGCTGTCTCGGTTGGCTTTGGGAATAGTATACGAAACAGCATCAAGTTAAAGATTGTGTCGTCACAAACCGGAATGATTCTCGTATTTTAAAATCACAATTTATAATTTTCTAGGCTAGTGTCTTATAATTTTGCTTCAGCGATCTATTGGAATAATTAATTTTAATTTTTAACGCATTAGTCTTTTAGATTTTTGATCTCATGGTAATTATTAGAAAATTAGTACATGCACACACAGAGATGAATTGTCATGATTATTGTAAGCGCGCAAAGGATCATGTACTGTGGAACGCAGTAAATAAAGTTAACAATTATTCAACAGAAAATTTCGTAGACGCCACATTTTAAAACGGATTTTTACCAATACAAGGAATTGACTAACGGTAAGGAAATAGACCTTTGGGGCCGTACTTGATGTGGTGGATCGAGAAAAATGGTTCTGGGAGGAATATTGCTTTAATTAAATATAGCATCGTACTTCTTCCAGTTTTACGCGAGGCCCTAGCGGTAGTTGCGGCTACTAATATCTCTGCTAATGGTTTTGCCGTCAAAGCAGCACGAAGGCAAGGCCTTATCAGTGGTATTCGTAGCCGCAACTACCGCGAGCGAGCCCCGCGTAGAACTGATAGAAGTAAGGTGATATATCTATTTAACTTTCTAATCTAGGCCCATGCTTCATAAAAAACACCGTGGCAACGGCGTGGCTGCGTAAAACTTGTCGCACACTACTCCGGTCTGTTTTGTTCCGTTGCGTCACGTCGCTGGCTGTCAAATTTCAGTTTGGATTAACAGCATGTAAATTAGAGCAGCCACGTATACTGCTTCGTCTTATTCCCTGACAACCCGTCTGCTAACGGACGGCAACATCGAGGTAGAATCCTTTCAGTCAAAAACTGAATGCATCGGTGAAGTGTGCGCACCTGCCGTCAGTCGCCGGCCATCGTCGTTCGTCACACGCCTGCGCATAACGCCTTTTCCCCTACTAAATATACAGATGCGAGCTTATTTCATTTGCCTTCTTGACTTAAATGTCATCATGCCCGAGGGTAAAGAATTAATAGAGTTTCTATTTAATTACCTACTTAAGTTCATTACAGAATTTAATTACCAACTTACTTTAATCAGCTAAGGTCACGTGACGGAATGAAGCGGAGTAGTGTGCAACAATCTCGCACTACTCCGTTCCATTCCGTCACGTCACGTCGCAAGCTATCAAATTTCTGTCAGCATGTAAATTAGAGGAGCAGCGTATACTGCTTCGTCCCGTTCCGTGACAACCCCACCGGTTCACGGACGGGATTGTCGAGGCAGAATTCTTTCGGCTACACACTGGTCGATTCGGAGAAGTGTACGCACCTACGGCTTAAGTCGTCCGTCGCATGCCTGCACACAATGCCTTCCCCTACTAAATACAGATGCGAACCTTTTTCAGTTTCCTTTTGGACTTAAATGTTACCATGCCCGAGGGTAAAGAATTAGTACCAAATTTAGAAGACTTTCTATTTAATTACCTACTTACGGTCAATACAAGTCCTTCTACATTTGCATTGCCAATCTGGGCGGGATCAAATTTAAAAGCTCAGCGGAGTCGACTAAAACGGTTAGTGACAGAAACAATGTGCGCTGGACCATCTGTTGCCGTCAGTCGTCGGAGCGGAATCGAAGAGAATGGAACACACTCTACGAGCTTTTACGCTTCCAGGATGCCATGGGAGAAGTGAATCACGTTGGGAAGGGGGGGGGGGTATATTGCAGATACTGGGGTGGAGAAGTAGGGGAAGAATCTACGTATTCTTAGTTTGGTGGGAGTTGGGGGAGAGGAGGGAAGGATGGAAGACGTAGCACATCCAAGATATCGTAGCAAACGTACGTCGTTGTAAAAGGAGGAAAGAAACGTTAGAAAGGAAACAATGCAGCAGGAAGAAAACCGGTGATGCTTCACGTTTGGGGAGGGTGTGAGGGAAAGGATGAAGCGATGCTGGGAAACAATTGGACAACGTCGTAGTCACAGGGGCTTGTTTCCCATCGTCCCTCGCGCGCGCGGTCGTATGGATACTCTATATACATATTATTTTAAGACTCTTTCATTGTTGGACCATTGTTGCAGCAATGGGTTTATATCATGAAGACACAGCTGCAGCAATGAAACCGTGTCTTACCACTAGTAAGAGCCACGGCAAGGCGTGGGTTTCTTACTTACGTAAGTATAACAAAACGAAGGTTTTTTGTTCTTACTTTAGTAAAAATATAATCGCTGTCCATGTTTACGTATCCCAAATCGGTTCTCTAGTATTATTAAACTATTTCAAACTTTAAATTAACAGCTAATAATTTTTAAAATAGAAAACAGAATTCTAGGCATAGAAAACGAAAGCGTGGGTTCGTACTTACGGAAACAAGAAACTAAAAGTCTATGGTTCTTACTTATGTAAAGTAAATCTACTACCGCTAGCAATGCTTACGTATATATCAACGTTTACGTATCAATGTTTCCAAAATAATACATTTATTGAAGTTGAAGAATGACCGGAAGGAAAGAGTTAAAATTGATTAAAATAAACAAATAAGGCATTTATTGCAGTTATTGAGTTTTAAAAACGGAGATGGAGCAAAGAACATTCCCTCCAGTAATAGCTCGTCATATATGCACAGCAATGGTTCGGTTACTAAAAATAAAAATCTTTGTTGTACAATATGTTCGATGATGGCTCGGCAACAATGCGCTAACACTGTCGATTTATTGAAAAATGGCTCAGTCATTAAAGATTCAACTCGTCGTTGTGCCATATGTTATTGCCCTCGTGGCTTCGCAACTTGGGTAAACAGCGAAAGTCTAACCTTATTGTTGCCGAACGCCATCGTCTAACTGACACATGTATAGTGTATCCATGCGATGCGCACACGCGAGGGATGACGGGACGACAGGCCCCTGTGGTCGTAGTTACATCGACATGATATTAGCATTGGTATTCCTTCGGTTGCAATATATTTCGATTTTAAAAAGCCTTCGAATAGGTTAGCCACAATAAGCTTCTCTTTAAGATTGATTGTTGTGGCATTTACGCTAAGATTGAAAACTTGATTTCAGCCTTCCTTCGAAACAAGTCCCAGCGGCTTCAAATTGAAAACTACTTCTCATCTTGGACTCCTATTCCATGTGGATTTCCCCAGGGCTCGATTATGGGGCCTCTCTTGTTCGTGATCTACATTATTGATTAAATTTTTGATAACTCAAACATTTTAGCTTCTAATTCGTTGACGACCTAAAGGTTGGAGTCTCGACTAGGAGTAAATCTTAAGATCTTGACTCGCAGATGTATGTTGGGAAATGGTCAGATTGCTGGCAGCTCCCCATCGCAATTTGTAAATACCATTGTTTCCATGACGGAAGCTTGAATTCTCGTGCTCATTACATGCTTAAACAGATACCCCTTCCACAAATGGAGGAAGTACGAGACTTGGGAGTTTGGTTCTCTGGAAACTTGAAATCCTCCTCCATCCATTGTCGAAAGTTATGTACCTTGGCATATCGCCGATCTGCCTTAATTCAAAAGTGCTTCACTTCTGGCAGCTGTACGACTTTGGCATGGACATTTAAGTTTTTTGTGCAGAAACGTGTCTTGCCAAGAAAATTGAAAATCACGATTCCTGCTTAAGTCCAGATCTCCCATGTGTCAAATCAGAACTGTCAATGTGACTGTCATTTTGCCAACTCATCTTATGATTTTGCCAATTGGTTTAAAGAATGCCATTAGTGCTGCTAGTAAAGTACTTTTGAGGGGTCTGCCAAGCTCAGCTAGGGAGTCTGGGGGAGCGCTGTAAGCTCCCCCAGCGGGGTCCGGGGCGGAGCCCCGGAAGCTGAAGCATTTTACGCTATTTTAGTGCCTGTTTCTAGCCTCCAGTGAACACTGAAGCAACAAATTGTCAAGCAAATTTTGGTGATTTTTTTATTCATATTTTAAGATGGCAAGTTTCGTAAAAATTTTATTGTGACTAAATCATGTTTTTTTTTAGATATTTTTTTTTCCAAATTAAATTAAACCGAGTTCAGTAGAATTATATAAACAGGCCAGCTGGCCATTGACGATTGAGGGTTGACTTAATTGTACATTTTGGACTTTTAGGCTGTAATGAATGATGACGACTCCTGTGTGCAAGCATAGGCAGCAGGTCAGAGGCAGAAATTTTTTTTTAAATGTACTATCGAAAGGTGAAATTAATGAAATCTTTTTCTCAGTTGTATCCCAAACAACTATAGCCCTAGAGGTATTATTGTAAAAAAAAACTGTCACATTTTAAAACAAAACATGCTCCAGTTTTTAAAGCTTTTAAGACGAAAGAAATGGCGAAACTTTTTACCTCAGTTTTGTCCAAAACAATTTGATGTATTATTGGAGAAGAGCTTCCACATTTGAAATCAACATGCTCCATTTAATTTTTTTCCATTGATTCAGGGGATCTTGAGGACCGGTCATTAGTTATGGCCGTGGGGGTGGGAAATGAAAACTTTAATGTGATCACTAAATTTTCGATGACTCCCCCTTCAAGACCTGAAAAAAACCTTGATTCCTCCCACCCTAAGGTCCAAAAATTATGTGAACAACCCCACGAAAATATTTTACACCCATCTTTTGTCGAGATTTTTTTTTTAAAACTGTACTTCCAGGAATAGTATTATTAGTTTCAAAACCTTGTAAACCGAATGGGAGGGTCCCCCCAGAAGCTGAGCCGTATTTGGAAATTTTGACTGCTGTAAGTGCCATTTTTGTGGTCCAAAAATGACTTTTTTCCAGTTGGTCAGTGTGTTTTTGACCTCCCCTTTTGATGGGACCTGAAAAATTTATGACCTCCCTCTTGAAAGGGTCTAAAAACTTCATGACCCCTCCCATCCTCCAGCCTCCCCGGCGATAAATAATTACCGGTCCCGTAAGGTAATTTTTGCCCTCATTTTCGTGGCCTTTTTTTGGGTCACTTTTGTCCGTTAATATGGGATATCTTATGAACTCTTATCGTCAAATTTTAGACCTTCGAAATTAACAAGTTTAAAATTTTTAACAACTTTCATTTGAAAAATATAGTTGTTTCTGCATTAATACAAATTCAAATTTAGTGGCGATAGGTTAACAGAAAAAGGAAGCTAATTCAATTTTTCCAACTGTACTCGATTTTCATGAAGTACACAGCTTTAGTTCACGTTACTGTTTTAACTAAAACCAAGGCACTGATTGACTAGCAGACGAACTAGTAAATGAAATAGACATCTGCATTAATTTTTTAGATTTATTTGATATCACTACTCCAGACAGTGATAACTTGGCAGAAGTCCTTACGCAGGGTTTGTTTTATGCAGAGTTTGTTGATATTTCTGTTTTACCTAAGAAACGTTTTAAATCCTGGCAGTGATGTTGTGTTTTGGTATATTAATGTGCCAGTAATTGTCTACCCTCATGAAATACCAGTTACGAGTTGCTCCACGCTAAAACCCCTTCTGAGCGGCACTGTCTAACAGAAAAAGAACTATAGGAAGTAAAATAGCCAACTCAATTTTTTATTTTGCCAACTGTGTACGATTTTCGCGAAGTTAATTGTTATTACGACTTCAAACTCGGTGGGGATACAGTTTTGTCCACTTTTTGTTTTTATTTTCTACGTTATCTGTGATACTTATAAGCTATGGTGGTGACATAGCAAACAAAACGACCAAGTCAATTTTCAATTTCGCCATCTACGCAAATTTTCGCGGAGTTTCCTTTCCCCAACTCCTTACAGCCTAGCGATGCAGGGAAGCAACCAGAAATGATCAGGGGCAGCGTTTCACTTACTCCCAAGTTACACAGAAATGTTGCGAAAACTGATGGAAAAAAAAGTATTGTAAACTTAACTTTCAAAATGACGATATGATGATAATAATTAACCAGTACTCAAATTTGCAGTGAAAATTGCAGTGAAAATGCAGTGAACATTTGTACGATTTTGCCAACTCGACAACTCGAATTTGAGTACAGAAAACCAACTTGGTGTGTCAAAGTATCACGAATTAGAAAACAAAAAACGAACTCGTTTGATGTTTAAGGTAAGGTTTCACTGATCTGAAGTCAAAACAGCAAAGGAACATTAACTTTCCTGCATGTAAGGTTTCATATGCTGCAGTGTTCCTGTACTGTTTTAGTCCACGTGAAACCTTACTGCTGTATTGAACCATTAAACACGAAAATAAAATTAACACCATATCCCAACTTTCAAAATTATTGTAAGGATAATACAGTTCACTACTCACTCGCCTATTTTCGTGGCTACATTTTTCAGCATTATTCAAGTCAAGTCTTCTCCTTTCTGTTCATCCTATTGATACATACCGTATACCATTTTTCTAGATTCGAAAATTCTAGACTTCAGGACTGGTATTTCATTTTGATTTTCAACGATATTTCTGGGTTTTCAAGGAGTCGCACGAACCCTGAATTACTTAATCTGCAGGTCTGTACTAAGCACACTAAGAGTATGGTTTTTACGATTTTTTCAGCGATGTCGTTTAGCCAAGAAGAATGAACCAATATGACCTATCGTATTCTAAAGTAAAAACATGTGAATACAGCAGTAAGGTTTCACGTGAACTAAACAGTACAGAAACACTGCGGTATATGAAATCTTACAGGAAAGTTTATTTGTGTTCCGTTGTTGTTTTCACTTTGGATCGGTGATATCTTACCTAAATATCAAACGCGTTCGTTTTTGTTTTCTAATTAATATTTTAAATCTACGAAAGATACTCTACAATATATATAAACAATGCAAGCATTATTGGCGGTGGCACGCTCTTTGGCGGTTTTGTTAACCACTGCGATGGCCGAAAGAGGCTGGAAATAAAGAAACAGAAACTAAATTAACTGAACAAAAAACGGATTCCAGCCGTGAAGGTACACGAATTAAAACGGATTAGAGTTCACTTGAACGCAACGAACTATAATTTGAACTCCAATACCAGGGAACAAGGACTGTTTTTGATCAATGGTTATGTAAGAAAGAAAGTCTGTTTCGTAGGGTATATGTGTATTTTCAGTGCATTTATTGTGAAACAAGCAGACTCCTGTGTTTGTGTTTGAAGGTCGTTTACGGTGGTTATTTCTAGTTCGTTTGAGTAATTACTTGTTCATTTTGTGTATGCATTTTTATCTGTTAATTTTGTGGTGTTTTGCTGTTTATGGCGTCTATTTTGTGTGTGTTTGTGGGTTTATGTTTGTGTGTGTATTGTTGTGTACGAGTGAACTCTAATCCGTTTTTATTCGTGTGCCTTCACGGCTGTGAGTATGGAGATACGAGCTCTAATGTTTTTTTCTAAACGGTGAAGCCGTTTTTTGTTCAGTTAATTTGTTGGCTTTTTTCGCTTCCTTTTTATTGTAATTGCTACGGCGCGATCTATCATTTGTACAGTATGTGCACTGCCCACCTAATTTTGTTTGCGAAAAAACTGAGCATTAGAAAGCATATAATTAGGTTTATGTTCCGCCCAAGCTTCGTCCCATGTCTATTATTTTATGGCAACGCACTAGCTTGTGTCTAGATTTAGCATGTGTCATCTTGATGGGCAGTTGGTTTTGCATTGTTGCAGCCAGATGCAATATAACGGCAAACAACCGCGCGAAAACAATTCAATTTGGCTTCCCGAAGCCCGCATTGAAGAAGAAAATAAATCATTCAGTCGTTTGGTTGCCCAATTTTGAGACCGTCGCACCCTAAGGTTTAAATCTTAACATTTAAGCGAACACCGAGACCGTTTCACTTTGGTTAGAGCTGGAAGGCCGACAATGCAAACTCTAAAAAAAGGGTTAAAGGGTTTAACGAGCGTTAACCACTCCTGGTCATCTGCCCGAAGCCCTAAGGCCCAATGTCTGCAAACTCTAATAAGATACGGCGACAATGTTATTTTCCCCGTGCCCAAGCATCGTTGCATCTTGTTCGAGTGAGTTCTAATCCATCTTGTGCACCTCGTCTCTTTATTGTATCATTGTTACACGTTGCAGCATTGTTACATTTTCGTATTGTTAGCCGTTCCGCCTCCGCCTCCTCTGGTCCAGTTTTTGAAAATTCTCGTGCGCAAACGAAGTGTAAATGTCGGAGCAAACGAAAGCCTCTTATACTTAATGTGAAACGTAGTATAGGCCTACCTAAAATAAAAAGCTAAAATGTGTAAAAGACCGGCAGAGAGCTTCACACCGTAAGGCAAAAAACTCAAACGTAGCCGATTGAGTATTACGCCCAGATTAAAGGAACATTAGCAAGTATTGCAAAGTCGCTCAGATGAGAGTGAATGAATACACATTTAAAATAAATTTCTATTCGCTCCGCCTACAATAGGCCCAAAGCCTGTTTCCCATTGGATAAAGTTGACTGGTAGCTCATTTCTTATTTACTTTTTATCTTATTTACAGCTATTTGCGTAAATTTTTTGAAAATTGCCGCAGCTGGAAACAGCTGCAGCAATTGTAATTCACGTGCAAGTGACCTTTTAAGCGGTTAACGGCCTACATTTTATTGCATCAATTAACTAAACCTACTAGTTAACAAAGCACAGGACGTTAAACTAAAAGCTCCCCTGCATGTGGAGCGGAATTCGCAACAGCTGTATTAATAAATCAGTACTTTGGTTAAATAGTTGTGACGTAACTTGGCTCCTCCCTTATGCCGTGCGCCGGGATGATGCAATCCTGACTCCTACGTTGAAGCAGGTTCGTGAAGCGCGTGTTACGTCACAAACAACAGAAACACGTGCGTAAGGACTGACGTGTATGGCGATTCAATGAGCATATAGAAAAATAGAAAACTGTGCCGTGGCGCGATTATAAACGAGTGGTTTATGGAATGGGAGGAGTGCCGTACACACAAACACCACTATATCTTCCACCATACCTGTTCCCCCCCCCCTCCTTTACGTGTTATTGTGAATTTATTAGGTGGATTGGTTGAGTTTGTGTACAACCATTCAATGTGTGACGTAACGCGCATGCGTTTATTGTCGTTTTAGTTTTCTGTACAACGAAAGCTCGGGAAGACTATATAGCAACGCCTTCGTCCATTCTTGCGTCCGTCGCCTTTTTTAGCGATGGTCCAGTGGAATTTAAAAAAAACACGGCAAATTAAAACATCGTTGTTTCTTCAAAGCTAATAGGCTTTTGTGACGTAACTGAACGAAATAATAACATTTTATTGTCGCATTTAACTACTGCAGGAACACCGCAACCGTAAAAAAAAAAAAATTCCGCACACAGGGGTGCTGCTGGGAGAACCAGCTTTTTTCACATTTTTTCACATTCCCACTTTTTATTTTTTTCACATTTTTCACACACTCGCTTTTCATTTTTTTTCTCATTTTTCACATACCTGCTTTTTATTTTTTCACATACCTACTTTCATTTTTGTTTCACTATTTCTTCGTTTTCATCCGTCACCAATTTTACATTTCTTTAATAAAAATGTTCTTTTCCCAGTAACCATTGTAATTTCTCTGTAATTTCATTCAAGAGTGCAAAAACGACTTCAAAGCGACTCCGCTCGTAAACCAACCAATTTTTTTTTGTGTGTTTTAACCACAGGCATGCCTACGTAATTCCAGGCCCAAAATTAGGGCTGATAATTTGATTGTTTTTACTTCGTTTGTGCGTTTTGCCTTTTTTTCACACAAGCACTCGTATTTTTCAAATTTTTTCACATTTTTCATATATTATTTTACCACTGGCAAATTTTCAAATTTTTCACATTTTGTTCACACCGGCAGCGTTCCTGCGCACATTAGCCCTAAAATCTTGACACTACTGCATTAATGAATAGACCTACTCTCGAACCCACTTCTCCGTTAGCTGTTACTTACGAAATTAAAACGGCAGGTAAAAATTAGGCCTAAAAGCTGACAGTGTCAATTACGAGTAAAATCTAACAAAAAAAAGTGGCTAAAGTGGGCAGAAGACTGGTTGCGATTAGGTGGTCGCTGTATATTAATTTCCGTTTAGTTTTCCTGAAGAATATTAACTAATCCCGGCGTTAACTAATGCGGAATTAATCATGTCTAATTAATTTTGACGTGAGAGTCAAAATCCCCGAAACCACTTTCCTACTTTTAATTTCAAAATTGTTAAAGGGACATAAATCCTTCCGGCATGTCGTGCAACCCGTTGAGAAAAGCATTTGCAACATTTACACAGGCTAGATTTAGTGTCGCAAAATCATCTCGTACGAAAGAAAAATAAGAAAATGAATGTGTTGGCACTGGCAACATTTACATACGTTTGAACTAATGTCGCAAAACCGAGTCATACAGGAAAGCCAACATGGATGCATGTACCTTTAAGTGGAATGAAACTGCAGTGTTAGGTGTTTTTTTTGTATAAAGGCAAGTCACTAACAATATTTTTTTCCTGGCGAAATGAAATTCGTCTCGCCGAATTTTAAATGGGTCTTAAATTGTCAGAGAAACACGAAAGTTTTTCGGTGGCTGAAATGGAATTCGGTGAAATGGAATTCGGCAAAAGGGCTTACCATGCTCCTACTACCTTCTCGCGTGTCAACGTAAGGGCTCGTTTACGCAAAGACATTTTTCTCGCTAACTAGTTTTTACTTGATCAATACTAAATCTGATGCCTGCTTCTCGCCTTTACCGGAGTATGCGGATTTCGAGTTATCTATGCGTATTAGTAACCATGGCAACGACGCAGACGCAAATTTTCGACGTCCGTGTAATACACCTGCCTCGTGACACGGCGTACGATGCTTGCAACATTTGAGCGTCGATTTATGACAACAAATAAACAATTTTTACTGCAGTGCAAGACGATGGAATGTTTTTTGTATGCCAGCATTCGATGGTTTGTCTTCGATTCGATAGCCACGAAATGGACGCCATGTTGAATATTGAATTCCCGCTGCGAGAAGCTATTTATTCTACCGACGTTTGATCATTGCTAAAAGCTGTACTTTGAGGGAGAATAGCAAATTTTGGAAATAGCGTGAAATGACAACAAACTTGTACCAATGTTTAAAATTACTGTAGCACTTTCTTCTTTATCCGTGTTGTTATTTATAATACATACAATTTGTTGTCTATTACCGTATTCATTTAGTAGCAACGGGAAACTAATCATAAATAAATAACGGTTGACTAGCAAATAGCATTCGGCGAGCGAGAATGATTGTTACGTAAACGCGCCCTAAGAAGCAGAAGTGATTTGAAAACTAGCTAGCATGCATTAACCTAACATCGATGTCTAACGTCGCTTTATCCCCCTGCTGAACCGTCATTATAGCCGAAATTAGCAAGCGGAAATATAATGAAGCTAAGGCGGCATCCGGCCTGGCGCATTGCTCTCCGTTTTTTTTTTAGTTCGTACGAAACGTGCTAGCGTGAACCGATCTACGTACGATGAGCGAGCGTATATATTGTAAAATCCGTGAATGAAAACTTTAAATCCGATCATGGTAAATGATCGTCTAGGGCCCCAGAAAAATTGATTGGATTAAGAATCTTCGTTATTATGCGAAAAGTAGGCTGATTTCAGTGTTTGCATCAAGCTAATAAATAACCTCCTTTTTCGTATTTGTCAAAATAATAGTGGCGTTACGCTTAACGCAAAACACATCCCAAGTAGCCACATTTAAGCCGTAATTTCTTTATTTATTTATAAAATCATTGGTCGTCGTTTTCCCACAGGGAATGTGATGAACCTCTTAAAACAATTTAACAATAAAAGCAACAATAACAACAATTAGTGGGGCAGCAAACAACTGAACCGCTCTGTTTGTGATAGAAGAGTAAAACTTGGCATTTTCGTTTACTAAAAATATGCTGATCAAAATGTGATGTAATGCCATATCGAACTCAGACCGGAAGTGACTGCCATTTTGAAAAATGGCGGCTTAAAAACGGTTTTTTAAGTATATCTCTAAAACTAATATATTTCGGAAGGAAGATGTATTACAAAAATGTTCAGCACACAATTCTGGGCAGGAAAGGTGGTATACATCTTTTATGTAAAAGCAACTCCTAAACCTCCAAATCGTATTTAAAGTATATAGCCCTTAAATCGCACGAACGCTCCTTTTTTCAATAGGTGTTATAGTGATTTTAGTGTTCAAAGTGCTGTTACGAGCCCTCTAATAGCTCGAAATTGACACGCTTAGGATTTTCTGAAAGTTAGGGATCTATCCTTTTGATAAATCCTAACCAAACCTATTTAACTTAGATAGGGACCGTTTTACACCCATTGTAAGGCGAACAGGTAATGACGTAGCGGCGAAAGTGTATGGTGATTTTCGAATTCAAAGTGCTGTTTCGAGTCCTCTAATAGCCCGAAATGTACATGCTTAGAATTCTATGAAAGGTGGAGATCTATTATTTCCATCAGTCTTAACCGAAATTGTTTAACTTAGACAGGGGCCGTCCTACGCCCATTTAAAGGTGGAAAAGTAATGGCGCAGTGGCGAAAGTGTATGTTGGTTTTCGAATTCAAAGTGCTCTTGTGAACCCTCTAATAGCTGGAAACCTACATGTTTAGGATTTTCTAAAAGGTCGGCATCTATTCTTTCCATTAATCTTAACCGAAATCATTTAGCTTAGATACAAATACTGTATGAGCATTTTACAATGGCACTTCAAAATTAGAACTAGCCGCTACACCAATACAGCTACACCTTTAAACGGGTGTAGGAATGCGGTCCCTATCTGTGTTAAACAATTTCGGTTAAGATTGATGGAAAGAATAGATCTCCACCGTTCATAGAATTCTAAGCATGTCCATTTCGGGCTATTAGAGGGCTCGAAACAGCACTTTGAATTCGAAAATCACCATACACTTTCGCCGCTACGTTATTACCTGTTCGCCTTTATATGGGCGTAGAACGGTCCCTATCTAAGTTAAATAGGTTTGGTTAGGGTTGATCAAAAGAAGAGATCCCTATATTTCAGATAATCCTAAGCGTGTCAATTTCGGGTTATTAGACGGCTCGCAACAGCACTTTGAACACGAAAATCACTATAACAACCAATTGAAAAAAGGAGCGTTCGTGCGATTTAAGGGCTATACTTTAAATATGATTTGGAGGTTTAAGAGTTGCTTTTACGTAAAAGATGTATACCACCATTCCTGCCCAGAATTGTATGCTGAACATTTTTGTAATACATATTCCTTCCAAAATAACAGCAGTTTTAGAGATATACTTAAAAATCCCTTTTTAAGCCGCCATTTTTCACAATGGCGGCCACTTCCGGTCTGAGTTCGACATGGCACTGCATCACATTTCGATCAGCATATTTTTAGTGAACGAAAATGCCAAACTTTACGCTTCTATCACAAACCGAGCGGTTTTCAATAAACTTAGGTCTTTGCTACTACACTAAATAATTAACAACAAGATAGAAAAA